>PVKH010049442.1:0-10100 GCA_004027955.1 Chaetophractus vellerosus | reverse complement strand
CCTGCCCGTGGCGGCTTTTGCCTGTCCGTGGCAGCTTTTTGCCCTGCCCACGGCGGCTCCGGCCCGCCCATGGCGGCTTGCCATTCTCAAGGCGGTCTGCCCGCTAGGAGAGGTCCCCGGGAACCGAACCCAGGGCCTCCCATGTGGTTTCCCAGCGAGCTCTTTATCCACTGAGCTATCTAGCCGGGCCCAAGAGTTCCTTCTTTATTATACAAATTTCTGCCCTAACACTGATTGTAAATACTCAAATGTGTTTAAAATTTATCATATAATATGTGGGCTGACTTAAAAAAATACAGTACTTGTCTAACATACTTTCTCCAAAGTGAAGAAAAGCTTTTAATTGGCAAAATATATTTTAGTTAATGTTCTGATGTGACTGCACAATAAATTTAAAGCCATGAAATAAATGCTAACCATATAAAATAGTCACAATTAGGGCTAAACTAGATAGATGCCTTTGTGTGGAAGTTTAAAGATCCATGAATCAAAAATATTTATAGATCTGAAGGACAAATTTGAATATAGCAGCAAACAGCAGCATTTACAAATTGTGCTGATTTTTCTGAGGCAAGACAAAATTCAAATTTAGCCTTTTATAATCCTAATGAGAACTGTCCCTTAATGACTAACATATAACAATGTAAATATCAATCTTGCCTGCTTTGGTTGCCATAGCATATTTATGCTGGATGACTGAAAAAGTACTAACTGTATGTTTGCTTGGCTTAGTTAGGGTGAAATCAGTGCAGATTTAATAAAATCGCAGTTGAGTTTATCAGAGGTACAAAGAATTTTGGCAAATCATTTCATTAAAATTAACAACATTTAAAAATGTTTTTTTATATGACTACAATTTATTGGGCTAAAGTTTAGCCAAAAATGTATTTTTTTGGCATTTATAGACTCATGATGTGGTGAACTAAGATGGTCACACATTCTCTTTCTATCAAGAGATAAGGTCTATTTCCCCTCCCTTGGGTCTGGATTGTGATGTTTTGTCCTATAGATTAAGGCAGGAATGACAACATTCCAGCTCTGGATCTACCCCTGAGGTGACTGGCAGTTCCCATCTTGGCTTCTTGTATTGTAAGATACCACTGAAGAAGTCTGACAATTCTGCTGGAGGGACCACAAGCCTCTTCCTGAGACTAGAGGAAGAAGGAGAGGGGCACAGTTGAGCACAGCCTTCCTGCTGTCCCCACCAAGTCACCATACATGGGCATGAAGCTCTATGCATCTTCTTTCATATCTTATTAGCCTGGCTGACAGGTAACTACAATCAAATGTCTCTAATTAACACCATGTGGACTAGATGAAATCACCCAGCCAAGCCCTACCTGAATGTGGCACTCACAAAATTGTGCGATATGATGAAAGGATGGTTGTTATTTTAAGCCACTAAGTTTTGAGGTAGTTTATTTCCACAATAACTAAGCAGATATCACAGTTTCTTAGAATTGATAGGAAGCAACAATTTCAAGAGTATTCTAATACTGGTGCTTATCCATTCCTTTTGACAGAGGATATGTGTATATACATTTTGAAAAGAAGTGTGGCAAAATGTGAAATGTTTCCAGGTCATGAAGATGTTCCTATGTTTTGCCTAAAAAATACTGTGCTGAGAATTGTCCCTAAGGAAATAATCTACAAAAGCAAAAATATTATATATTTTCAAGCTTACTTATTAAATGAAAGCTGAAATGATAGTAAAAATAGTTATAATTACATTGTGCTATAATAGGCACACCAATGTTATGCGTTAAGGAAAATAATTTTGTAGACATTGTATGAAAAACATTTATGCTTATAGTATAAAGCAGAAAAGTAAACTAGATACTTAGAAGACAGCTAGCACTTAATGTTTTATGAATGAATGAATGAATGGATTAATAAATGAAAATCTGGTGCTTCCCATGTTACCATTGATATAGAAATCAATGTTGAAATTTGCCTACATAGCATATAGGTTATATAATAGCACTTTTCTACCTTTCATAAATGATTTGTAATTCATTGAAATATGTGTTAAGATATGGAATGCTCTTTATGTCAAGTTGCTTAAATTTGATGTTATTTCTCGTTTTTTTGGAGAACCATTTATGAATGCTCTTTGCATGCTGGGCAAGTTTTGAATATATTATCTATTCCCTATCAACATTTTTCAAGGTACTCCAATAGAATGTATCATTATTCTAGTGATGTGACCCCCCTCTCCCATTTAAGAAATGCTAGACAGTTAAAGAAGAAGACAAAAATTAATTCTTTTTCTTGTGAGTTATATCCACACAGGATAGCTTTATGCCAACTTTATATGGTAATTTTATTATAGCCTAGCATTTCAAAAAAATCTGCTAACCAAAGCAAAACAAGACAAAACAAATAAAAAGGACTGAATAATTCTTAAGTCAGCATGTAAAAATTGTTCTTATCAAATTAATAGCTGCAATGGTTGCACTGATGTTTTCTGGAAATGTTTGTATAGCTTTAAAAAAAAGTTAAGTTTACTTCACATGCCATATAATTTACCCATTTAAATTGTACAAGTCAATGGATTTGAGGATATAATCAAGTTGTGTAGCCAGCACCACAACTTTAGAATATTTTAGAATATTCATCACCTCCCACCCCCCAAAAAAACCTTTACCAGTTGTTCCCTATTTCTTCCCAACACTCCTAATCGTCAGCAAACACAAATCTACTTTATATCACAATAAATTTGCCTACTTTGGATATTGCATATAAATGGAATCATTAAATGTGTGCTTTTGTGTGGTTGACTTCTTTCACTTAACATAAGTTTTCAAGGTTCATTTATGTTATAGAATGTATCAGTACTTCATTCCTTTTCACTACCAAATACTATTTCATTGACTGGATATACCACTTTTTATTTGTGCATTCATTAGTTAATGAAAATTTGGGTTGTTTCCACTTTTTAGATATTATGAATAATGCTGCTATGAGCAATACTGTATACATTTTTGTATGAAGGTATGTATTCCTTTCTTTGAGGTATACATAGGGAGTAGAACAGCTTGGTCATATGGCAACTCTCAGCAACTGCCAGTTTTCCAATGTGGTTGTACCACTTTCTATTCCTACCAGCAATATATGAAGTTTCCAATTTCTTCACATTGTTATTAATACTTATTATTATGTATCTATGTCACAATAGCTATCTAAGTGGATGTAAAATGTTCACAGATTGTAATTTTTATTCCCAATTCCTTAATGGCTAATTATATTGCATATCTTTTCATGTGCTTATTTGCTATTGTATATCATCTTTAGAGATATGTCTGTTCAGATCCTTTGCCCATTTTTATATTGGGTTATCTATCTTCTAATTTTTGAATTGTAAATGCTCTTTATGTTTTCTTGATACAAATTCTTTACCAGTTATATTTTTTGCACATATTTTCCCTCATTCCTTGTACTGTCTTTTCACTTTCTTGATGGTATTCTTAGAAGTGCACAAGCTTTCAATTTTGATGAAGTCCTATTTTTTTTTCTTTTGTCACTTTTGTGCTATACATTTGAAGAAAGGATTATGATCAATACTTTGGGTGAAAATATTTACACTTAGAAGCCGTGTATTCCCTGTCCATAGAGCACAGGGGCTGAGCACATGACTAATTCTCCAGCATCTATCCCAGCCCTTAATCACATACCAGAGCCTCCAGACAGCTTTAGACTCATGGTACCTCTATGGGATTGTGAAGCAAAGAGGAGACAAAGACTCTAATCCTTAAAAAATGTGACATGTCTTTCAGACAAGAAAGTAGAACCATAGGACACCCCTTGTGAAAACTGAATTGTATTTTAAACAGTAGATACATGGAATTTGTGTTACATACATTAAGTTTCTGGGCCTATTAGTTTTCTTTCCTGTGAATAAATCTTGACTCAGTTGCTTTCTATGAAAGCACTGTATGCCGTCATTAGCTATTCATATATGTAACAATGATGTTCACTACACATCAAATGACTAATTGTTAATATTCTAAAATGAGCCTCCTGGAAAGCCAGATAACTCCTTAAACTATCTCTATTTTAAACAGCCTTTCAAACACCATCATTTATCTCTTCCAATTTCATTATTTCAAAGGTACTTTCTTTGTTTTATAGCTTAGACATTTTTGTCTATATAGTAACCAATTGTTCAGAGACTTCAAAGTTGCTCTGCTTTGAAGCCTGAAATTGGCAACATCTTGAATTTTCAAATAATATATTATCTTCTTATCAAGTTAAATATTTGCTTACATTGATGGATTGGGTACACATTTCCAGTTATTTGGGACTTATTTTAGCCAATTCTTATGAAGTATTTTCACGATTTTTCAGCAGTTTTCAAATATGACAGTCAACCATCATGATGATTTTACACTGTTTCTAAAACATTTTAAAACAAATTTGCTCAATGCAACCTGGATTTTTTGTTAAAAATAATTATATGACCGATTCTCCCAGTTCATTAGAAACTACTTCTTATATTCAATAATGAATGAGAAAAAAGGTAATGTTCTGAATTTTTCCTTGGTGGAACAGAGGAAAGCCATTCTGTTATCACACAGGAGTACATCTTTTACTTTCCCCATCAATTCTGGCTTACGAAAATTACCAGCTTCCAAGAGTTAATTACAACAATGATAGGCTTCTCTTTCATTTTTTTATCTGTTCATTTTTAAACAATCTTAGTTCTAGGCAGCTTATCCATGTGAAAAGAATTGGTATTAGTATTATCAATCTGCTTTGAATGAAACCAGACTGGTGTCTAAAATTTAAAAGGTCTGATTCACCCCAAATCCTCTCTGAAACTGTCATTTATTTCTTTTCTCTGTGACCGGCATTTTCTTTTTGCTACTGAAAGCTAGGGATGTATATTTAACAAAGTCTGTACTCTCAAGCCCACACTCACACTCATGCACATTTTTATAGGAAGAGTGACATTTTATAAATAAATAATTACTTTCATTTAACACAATCCATGGCTTCCTTTAAAGAAAGAAATTTTTCAATATAACCATCCAAATGGCCATAAGCGTCTTAGGTCAAAAACTTATATGTTACTTCTATTTGTGTGGTATAATTCTTGCCCTTATGTTCCGGCTGTAATTCTCTCTTGATTTATTAAAAAAACATATAGCAACTTTAGAATGAAGCCTAATAAATTTTCCCCTTTAAATTCTAATGACAAATAGATCGATATAGCAGCTCATTTCACAAGTCAAATGACCTAGCTTTCAGAGTACAATTAAGCTCAATAATTATTGCTAAACTACAAGATTCCGATTAAATAATATATTAAATCTGTAAGCAATGAGTCTGAGGTTTCCACACAATTAGTAGATTCAAGTGAATATTCATGTGTCTTTTTTGATAGGTTAGGCACTGGAGTAATGAAGCATCTCAGTCATTAGGCACTTAAGAGGGAGTGGTGGCATAATGAGTAAATAATCTATGGTATATCTCTTATTGTCAGGAAAATGTTAATTCACTTAAGAAATGGTTTACTGATAAATTCAGACAAATAAGTTATTTCTGTTGTTATTATTTTGGTGTCAATATCTTCCTTTGGAAAAGTGCATTGGAAATAGCGCACTCTGAAGTCTTCTGCCATCAGACTATCTGAGGAACTGATTGGAATAAACCCAGAGGAAGGTGTTCAGAATGACTAAGAGGGTAGAAACCACGATATGAGAAAGATTAAGGGACGGCCATCAGCCCAAAAGAACGTGACCGTTAAAACTGCCTACTATTTGAAGGCATGGATCTTGGAAGAGACAAGTGACCTCAGTGGGGGAAATGCAATAATTACCCGAAGGCAATTATTCCTTGTGAGGAAGCCAGAGCTGCCTAGAAATGGGAGGAGCAATGTGGCAACAGCAAGTGCCAGTATGTATGCAAGCAGATCCTTGAGAAGGGGATTTTATATTGGTATCTGCCTGGATGACCTCTATTAGATCAGAATTCCAAACATTTGTTTTTCACTTTGGCAGCAGCACAAACAACCTTAGATTTATTCATGACTTACTGAATTCCTGATGGAAGCACTGTTGGGAGCAAAAACTTATCCTGTTGCTACTTCTAGAAGCTGAAAGCATTGATAAAAGACAAGTCTTGAACTCATAAAACAAATACATATAAATATAATGAAATAACCAAGAAACATTTAAGTAGATTAAAATTTTCATGAAATTAAGGACTTCTGATTTTGTTTACTGTTGTAACTTGGGGTTCCTGATGCTGAGAACATCCTTTCTTTCTTTAACAAATTCTTATATTGTGTCAGACACTGTTTTAAATCCATTAGAAACCATAGCTGCTCACTAAATCCTCTTAGCAACCCACTCAGGTGTGTACTATAATTATCCCTATTTTACATATGAGGATACTGAGGCACAGCAAGGTTAAGTGAATTTTCCAAGATCACATGCAGAACAGGATTTAAATCTAGCAGTCTGGCCCAAAGTCAATTATCTCACCAGCCACCTAAGCTGTCCCTTAATTCATAGTAATCAAATATGTTTGTAATTAGAGGTCAGCCCAAATGTAATTAAGAGAGAGAGATCTTTGTTTATGTAGTGTAGCAGTTTGATACTGTTTATGAATTCTAAAAGCAGATATTGGATTATGTTTGTAAACTGGTTTGTTCCTCTGGGCGTGATTAAATTATGATTAGGGCTTTGATTGGGCCACATCAGTAGGATGTTGAGTCCCCATCCCCTTGATGGGCTGGGATTCATGGCAAAAATGAAAGGGAAGAGCAGGTACTTGGAGTTTTAATGCTGGACCCCCAGGAAGTAAATACACAGAGAAGCAGATTTGTAAGGAAAGAGAGAAGGCTCCACAGCCCATCAGAGGTCCCAGGAAGAGAGACAAGATGTTCGCCTGACAGTTTACAGCTGGCCTATGACAAGAGCAGAGCAGCTGAGCCCTGGGAGAGAGACTTATCCCAGACTACAGCTGATATAGGAAGAAACTGGGACCTTAAGAGGAAGAGGAAACCTGAAACCTTGCAGACTTCAGCAGCCATCTTGCTCTAACATGTGGAAACAGACTTTGGTGAGGGAAGTACCTTATGCTTTATGGTCTGGTAACTATAAGCTTCTACCCGAAATAAATACCTTTTGTAAAAGCCAACAGAATTCTGGTATTTTGCATCAGTACCTTTTGGCTGACTAATACAGGTGGTAAGCTAGATAAAGGAAAAGCAACTTGAAATTGGGGAGAATTTAAGCAGGCAAAGTATAGCCAAAATAGAAAGAGCATAACAGAAAACAAAATTCCTTCACACACTAATTGAGCAACTAAAATAAGCATGTAATGTTTGAATCACTGCAATATATGAAGAAGGTTAAGATCAGTTCCTGCCTCTAAGGAAGAAGTATGTTATGGAAAGATATTAGAATTGGATTTGGACAGACCTTCATTAAAGAAATCTTTCACTGACTGTCCCTGGGGGAAGTCATTTAATCTCCCTGAGTTTCAATATAGCAAGGTGCCTGGTACAGTTTCTCACACAAAATGCATACAACAAATGTAATGATTTGGACCTTTCCCCTTGCCTCACAGGAGTAGGATGAACACTAAATGAGATTATGCGTGTAAATTACAGAAAAGGGTATGTGACACTCAGCAAGAACACAATGAATGTTTTTCACTTTCCTCCTTCAAGTACTCAAAACCTTCTTAAGTCAAAAAATGGTGAGGCAAAAAAGAATTCAGATCGGTCAATGTGGCAGTTGGGTTATATACGATAGATTTATGTTGGAGAATAATGGGATAAGTGTTTACATAAGAGAGAAGGAATATTTTACAAAGGACTTAGACTCTAAAGAGTATGTAAGTTATCAAGGAAAGTTATTGGAAATTATAGAACAGGAAAATAACAAAGTAGAAAAAGTCAGATAAACTGATTAGTATACTACATTCTGTAGTAGTATACAGAATGAATTGAATCTGGTATAAACTAGACGAATGAGAACTAGTTAGCAACTTATTGAAAAAAACCCAGAGTGAATTGATTAGGTCATTGATCTTGGGTCTATAAAAAGCAAAAAATGAAACAAGCAAACCAAATAAAACCCAAACAAAACAAAACAAAAATTCAAGAGGAAAGACTGTAAAGTGTTACCCTAATTACTGAATGATGTCAAACACCTGACTTTCAAAAATGAAGAAACATAGGTACGGCATGCATGTGGAGCATACATAATGTGGCAGGGTGTGACAGAATAAACATTGAGGCTGGTGTGAAAAATGGCAACCAGGTTTGAAATCCAACTCTGCCACACAACTCAGTTTGCCTGGATAGTATTCTTGACCTCTCTGAGCTTTAGTTTTCTTATCTATTTACATGAGAGAAATTATTTCACAAGATTTTCATGAGAAAGAGATGAGTGGAATAACATTAAAATACACTCAACGTTGTCTAGCACATAGCACTTAATGAACGTTTGTGGTTTGTATTTCATTTTTGTTAATCCCATTTTACTTTGAAATAGAAATGCTTTTAAAACAAGGTCAGCACAATGTGAACTAATGAGAAAATTTTCCCCATCTTTATATGGTAAAAAAAAATTTGAAAAACAAAATTCAATCTTCACTCCTTTACATAAATTGTTCATTGGATCCTTAGTTTCACAAAAGAGAAAAAAAGGATGCACACTATAAATTGCTTGCTCTAAATGTAAGTTAGAAATAGATTCTAGTACCTTGTTACAGTTAATATTCATTCTCAAAGGGACACTGAACAGGAAGCTAGTTTCCAAATGAATACATGGGGAATTGTTCGCTAAAGTGAAAATCTATTAATTAGAAATGCTTGATTAATATGTAGAGGGAGATGTCCCCTTGTCCAACTTCAAGTGCAATTTCCCTTAATCTTTTCCAAAGTTATACTTTCTAGATTTTTTAGAGATTTGAGAGTCTGAGGGGTTCAAAAATGGGTAATTTTGGAACAGCCTTGAGTTTGACTCAAGCATAGGTCTATTCAAGGATCTGAGTACAGTACAATACTTGAGTTTATCCAATGATAAATATGACCTTTGGTTTAGACCTGATTTTGAATTATTCTCTGAACTGGAAATCACCTGCTTTCCATTGGGATAGATTATACAGACACATTAAAAGCAATACTTGAGCCAGAACTATGGGTTTTATGTATTGACAAGAGAAAGGGTCCTAATTTTTAAGACATTTCAAACCCTAGGAGTTTGTGATGTCCTTAAGCAACAGAGGAAAGGCAAACTGTTCTTCTAACTCCCAAACTCTAATTTTCAGTAAATTTGAAAAATAATTGTAGCTGAATTTAATTAAATTGTTATTTACCTTGTCCACACTGTTATGCCTGACTATAAGTTACCACAAGGAATACAGATGTGAGAGAGTTCTTGCTCCAAAAGAGTTTACAATCGAGGGAAGACAACCATTAAGAAAGTAATCGTAAGCATTAGGGTTTGATGGGCTAAGAAATATGATGCTGAGTCATTTAATCGAGTTTAGAGTTAGAGAAAGCCTCCTTGAAAAGAAAACATGTGGTTTAAATAAGGTTGTGAAGCACCACCCCACTCCTTAAAGATTTAGAATGCCTAATAAGTTAAAACTCCTTATATCCTATATAAAAGAAACTTGTTTATCATAACATCTTCCATACTTTTTTCTTTGGGAAATACACATTATCATTTTGAGTAAACACAAGAACACTAGGTCAGCAAATATGAAGACATGGTTCTTGTGAAGCCCTGCTCCTTAATCATTAGATGATCTTGGACAAGTTGTAAATTGAGGGAAATAATACCTGCTCTGACAATCTCTCAGTGTGGTATATGGTATATTTGACACTCAGAATGGGTTATTTCTAATACCTTCCTGCTCTATACAACAAAATTATTAGCAGTAATAATGATGAAATGGGAAAAATAGTCTCCAAGTGGCCCCACAGAATGACTGAATTGAAATAACTCAAGTTCTTTTTTTTTATTCTTTACCCTTGATGAGCTGCCACTGTTTAGTTGTTTATCTTAAATTAAGTTTTGTTTTTTTTTTAAAGATTTATTTATTTTATTACATATCTCCCCCCCCCCCCCCCCCCC
>PVKH010049441.1:0-10093 GCA_004027955.1 Chaetophractus vellerosus | reverse complement strand
ATAATAGATGAGAAAGATGTATAAAGGCCCCGAGGCTCGACAACAGGTAAAATGGTAAAAGGGGATGTTGAAGAGTAAGCAGGAGCTGTCTTTGCCAGGCTGTTGTGCATATGCATTTCCAATAGCTGGATTCAATGTCTATGATTATGTTCTCTGGCTACAAGAACGGGCCTTGTGGCTCACTGTCTACAAAGGAGCAAGATAGTAACATTAAAGAATTTTAATGCACAAACATAGTGATCCTCATTTCTTTGGAAAGAAGGCATGAGAGAATATGATGTATGTTTAATAAATATGATGTATGTTTAATAATAATAACAAAACCACATGGAGAATTTATGGCCCTGTATCTCCCATGAATTATTTTGTAAAAATTGAAAAAGTCCTTCAAACTCTCTGAGACTCAATCTGTCTATGTGAAATGAAAGTATAGTCCATTTTTTAAAATTATCTATGAAATACTTTCCGTTTTAAAACAACAGTAGCAGTTCACCGTTATTATATTCTTAGGTAACATTTCCTATTCATGAACACACTTTAGTGTTTTGTCTCTCTCAATTTTGTTACAGTTTATTTGTTGCTTAAGAAGGTTTTATATTATAAATAGTACCTTTTTTTACTCTAGGGGACTTGGATTTCTGATACTTTTATTTTATTCAACATGGGAAATATCTCCAAATTTCAAAAATTATATGTCTAATAAAATTTGTAAATGCTGTCATGTGTCATGTCTATGAAATGAAAATGGGATAAAGGCTCTGTGCAAAGGTGATAATAAAATACCCAAGAGAAAGGTCTCATCAAGGGTGGGTAGGGAGTCGTCTTCTTAAAATGTAAAAACAAAAGCATAACATATCAAAAATTGTGGGGTGAAGATAAATTGGTACTCAGAGGGAAATTCATAACCTAATGCTTATTTTTTCAATATAAGAAAATAGACACCAAAAAAATGACCCGAGCATTGAACTCAAAGAGTTGAAAAGGAAGGAAACAAAATTCTTCCAAAAATGAGCAGAAGAGAGTAAAATGAGGAGATGAGAAAAACGTAGATTAAAGCACCAAAACTAAAAGTTCGTTCTCTGGAATTACTAATAAAACAGACAACCTTTTGGAAAATTGACCAAGGGGGAAAAAGAGAGAGAGAGAGAAGGCACAAATAAAAAATACAATGAATTTTCACAAATAAGGAATGCTAGAGTTTTTTTTAAACCAGAACACCACCACGGAAAGATAAGAGATTAACAATAAATAAGAAAAATGTATAGTGCTTAAAATAACACTAACACTGACTTAAAAAGAAATAGAAACTTCTTTTCTAAAATTATTCAAGATAATTAAAGGAATCTAAAGGAATGTTCTATAAACAAAATTTCTGAATATGACCTTTATATCAAAAAACAGAAAAAGATAACATTAGAAAGAATATACGTATCAGTCAATATCACATATAAATATAGGTACTTATGTCATAAATCAATAATAAGCTATTTCTCACATCCATCAAATTCACATAAATTAAATTTCTAACACCACCAAGTGCCACTGAACTTTTGGGGAATCAGGAACACTGGATTATTGCCAGTAGGAGAATAATTAGTACAACCATTTGGGGAGTGATTTGGCAAGATCTAGGAAAGGTGAAGATGCACCTACCCTATGAATCGGCAAATTTACGTATGTGGCATAGAAAAGGCCCCCCATAAAGGTATACTCATTGAAGCATTTTATGTAACAGAGAATAATCAGAAACAACAGAAATGTCCAGGAATAGTGGAATGGATTGCTAAATTGTGTATGTGTGTGTATATATATATATATATATATATATATTTAAAGATTTATTTTTTATTTATTATATATCACCCCCTCTCTGGTTGTTCTTGCTGTGTTCATCTTCTGCGTTCTTCTATGTCCACTTGTCTCCTCCCGCTGCGGCGACCTGCCAGGTCAGCTCACCACGTGGCGGCCTGCCTGCCCACGATGGCTTGCCCTGCCCGTGGCAGCTTGCCTTCTCAAGGCGGTCTGCCCACTCAAGGAGGCCCCGGGAACCGAACCCGGGGCCTCCCATGTGGTAAACCGGTGCCCTACCAATTGGGTTACAGCCGGCCCCCTGTGTATATATTAACACAACAAAATGCAGTATAACTGTTATAATTAATGCAGTATTTCTACATGGCTCAACATTCATACACTTCAAAATTGCAATATTAGGTGAATCAAGTAATGTGCAAAAGAATGTTAGAGAATGATACGATTTCTGCAAATTTTAAAAACACTGAACAATACAATGTATTGCTACTATATATACACATATACACAGCATTTTTTTTAGAAAATAGAGAGAAAAGATACACATCAACTTTAGAAAAGTTATTGTGTTATGGGAGGGAGAGTATGAAATGATATCAAGAACGAGGGTACAAGGTTCAAGAGGGACTTGGATTCTGTCTGCAAAAAAATATATCTTTAAAATTATTTGAAGCCACTAGGGCTCAATATAAGCATTTAAATATCCAGATGGACATTGTCTTTTAGATATACTATTAGAATCTACCCCTTAGAGTTAGTGAGGACTAAATGAGTTAATGTATATAAAGTGCTTAGGGAACATAGCAGGTGCTTGCTACTTGTTGATTATTATCATTATTACTCACCACGAGACTGTGGATTCATGGATGGCAAAACCTACTTATTATTTATCTCCATGCCCCTTCCGCATACCACGGGACCTTGAAATTAAGATATTCAGTAATTTGGCTGGTTGAACGCACTTAGATTCCTCTCTTACTGCTCAGCTGCCTATTGATCCTCACTGACTTGTGGGGGTGGAGGTGAATGGGAGGAGGCAATGGATTGGTACAAACCACTTGCAGAAAGTTTGGGTCTTAGTACTAGATTCTTACAACCAGTCTCATATGTGGCCTGGTTAATGACTACAGGGCAAAGGATTACTTTTAAGTTACCAACCAGTAGATTTTATGTGTGTTTTGAGATTCTTGGAAGAAACTTGATTATATAATACCAACTACATTAGTATTGATTTCTCAAAGGATTAAAAATAAGGTAAGCTGAACTGATTATTATTCCTTCAATCCTTAACCATTATAAGAACTTGGGAGGGATAAGGATTTCAAAGCTACTTCAAAATCCTCATAAATAAAGCATTCCTTTGTACAAAAGACCTCAAGGAGGAGAGATGAGCCTTGGCTAACTTCACTCATGTGCTGAATTCTGTAAATATTAACACACAATCCAGCTATTTTAACTTCACAGAGTTCAGGAAAGATCAGCTTTTGTTTATGGTGAGTTTCCTTATGTGTTGAATACAAAGTACCAATTAAAGTGTAATCGGAATAGCTGTTTGAATTTTTGGCAGCATATCAGGAGAAGTTACGGAAAGCAGGACCTTTTCAATGATAGATATGAATTTGGAGAGGTCACAGTATGGTCTGGACAGGGCACATCTGGCATGATTTCAAACCATAAATGCATGTACATCTAGTGAAATCAATCATATTTCAGGCCCAGATCCTCATTGCCTTAGCAATGGTCTTTCCATTTCCAAGTTAATCCCAGCTTTCAGGATACATTGCCTGCCAAGGAGATCTCTACATGCTCAGGAGATCCACTGGGATCTAGAAGGGGTAAAATGCTGGGAGTTTTTATTTTATCACTGACACTTTCAACTTTGTAGATTTTGATTTGCCCAAACATTCAACCTATTGGAACTTGATCTTCTCTCCCTAGATTAACTTCTCTTGCCACACGTTTTCATAGAACTAAGGTCCTCTCCTTCAGAGACCTTACATCAATTTTTAATTATATGTTCACAAAAAGAATGCTTGAATTGATGGCAAAAAGATTGAAGGGTACTATGCAAGTCAAAGACTAGAAGGGCAAAAAAGTAGAAAGAGAAAAAGCAAGGAGGCAAATGACACACATGGAGCAGGCACTGTGGCAATAGGCTCTTGGATGGAGCAGCTGAATGGGACTATTAGTCACTTTGGAGCTTCAGTTAAATCTAAAGAAAGAGCCTTTCTTTACGATGCCGCTAAAGGCTATAGTCAGTGACTAGCTCAAGTTGTGGCAGCTTCCGAAAACATGTGATTGACCTTGCAACTAGGATTGCAAAAGGCACCCAGCCAAAACCTACCATCCCTCTCCAGGGCAAAGAGTGACAGCTTTGCTGCCCTGTGGCTGGATCAGGCTGGAGCACATATTAAACTGTGCCAAGGAGGGTCTGCCACTAAGCTGAACACCTGTAATTCACCCATCTGTGTCCCTCAAGTCCTCACCCCAGAGTAAATTGATTCTGAGCTCTAACAGCTGTCTTGGGGACTCTGATGGGCTGGTGCTCAGCAGGAAAGGCTCTGGGCGATGACAAAAGCTGTTGGGTTGTGTTTCCAAGGTCAGAACCCAAAGAGGAATGTTCCTTTGATTCTTTCCAGTGTGAAGATGGCAAAAGAGGCATTGGATTGGATTTATGATTCCAGATCATTTGGGTGACTACCAAATAGGTATTTATACCATAATTTCATTTGAAAATTAAAATAATCTTAGTTGATGGTAAAGGAGTAAGTCTGCAAATAATAGACCTTTTCTTCTATGAGTGCCAGGTAAGACTTAGGGGAAATAGTGTATAAACAGTGATATCAAGGTCATTTGCAGTGTTTCTATGAAAGCATGAGAGTGTCGGGGGTGATTTAAATATATATTCATTAAAGGCCTATCGTGTTCATAGCAGTGATAGAAAAACAGATATATAAGACCTGGTAGCAATAAATTCAAGATTGTCTGGAAGAGACGAAAGGATAATACATGCACTGATTGCCTACTATGAGTATGTATAACCATAGGGGCAAAGTATTTACAACAGCAGACTCTTGCCAAAGATAGCAACCATTAAGATAAAAAGATTATTATAATATATGAAACAGTTTTATCATATAGAGATGATGTTTTAAAGCAAGCAAAATCTTAAAGGCTGAATACATGGGCTCCTTTGTAACTTTAGCCATAATCACATTTTTTTCTTGAAAGCTTGCCTATTTTTCATTTCTAGATATTTTAGGTATTTTGAATAATGGACTTTATTTTTTTCCTGATAATATTTTTTCTGCTGTTACTATTCAAAGGCTGAGAAACGGAAAGAAAAGCAATAGCTAACAGACATAAAAGCTGGAGTAAAACAAGAGTTCAAGGCAATTAAAAGATACATTTTTAAAGAAGTAAAATCAAGACTTCTCATAAGCTATAAAATGAATGTGTGTCAAAGATTTTATTTAACACATTAATTAATGAGGGAGTTGAGGCAGGTTAGTATAGAGAAAGAGGGAAGGTGGCTGTGACCTGGCAGAGAACATGGACATGAGACCCAACCCGGAAACCTCCTGTTATTAAGGACAAAGCTGGAAAGATCCCCCTAGACCCTGGCCATGAAGTCCCATTTGGAACTCTTTCCAGGATCAAGGGGAAGCCCCAAATAACTCCAAACAACAGGCCTCCCCATTGGCCCCCTGAGAGCTAACATGTGGGGCAACCAATCAGAACAGCAAACAGCTGGGGTCCCTCCCGAACACTGGGAAAGAGAAGGAGGAAAGTCTTTTAAAAGACTTCACCCTGTAGCACACCCACAACCTTGTCTAGGGTTGTGTACTGTTTTTCTTTTATTGTTTCTTAATGAACTCTTTACTCCCTTGCCTACCCTATGGCATGTCCTTAAATTCTTTTACGCGACATAGCAAAGAACTTAGAGGCCCAGAACCCAGAGTGTTCCGCCAGCAGAACCAGTAGGCACCATAACCAGATCAGATCCCACTGAGAAATACCACCCATTTATCAGATAAGAAATGCTTGAATGAAGCATTACAAATTGATGCAAAATTGGGAAAACTGGCCAATATCCACAGGGTGATAACTAATCCCATTCTGCTAGCTACAGTTTGCATGTCAGTTGTCAGGAACAATTTGCATTACTGTGAGCTTCCTAAAAGTTAACTTCTATCTCTGTAAAATTAAAAATTGCCTACTCAAAGACAAAGGCACACAAATCTGTAGACTCGGATAATCCCTGAGAGGCTCTAGCTTACCACTGAAAGGAAACCTAGTATTCTCTTTTACCCATTTCAAACTCTGCCACAATTTTTTCTTACAAGGCCAAGCAAAGAGAAGGATTCCTGTTAAAAACATAGGCATTCAGGTGGTACCCCAGAAAGACTTGAGATAGATTTGCTCTCACAAAGACTATAACCCAGGTTTGAATCAGTTCAATCTCTGTTTGGATTGGGTGATCTTTACCAAGCCTAACTCCCAGTCAGGGTTTTTAAAAAAGAGCAGATCTTCTCTGGAAGAAAGTTTAAACATTTATCATCTACATTAGCAAAGAAAAATGTTTTAATATAGTTGATCTTAGTTTTTATTTTAAGAAACACCTGCAGCATACATCACTCTTGATATGAGATATTGAATGCAAGGATGTCTTCTCTTACCACTTATATCCAACATCATACTAGAAAGTCTAGCCAGTGTAATAACACAAGGAAAATAAATAAATGATATGCAGAATGCAAAGAAAGAAGTTGTGTTAGTCAGCCAAAGGGGTGCTGATGCCAAGTACAAGAAATCTGTTGGTTTTTTTAAAGGGTATTTATTTGGGGTAAAAACTTACAGTTACAAGGCCCTACAGAGTCCAGCTCAAGGTTACTTCCTTACCAAACTCTGTTGTCACTTGTTGAAGCAAGAGGGCAGGCAACATCTGCCAGGGTTCAGCCTTCCTCTTCCCTCTTAAGGCTCTATGAGTCCAGCTTCTTCTGATCTCAGCTGTCGGCTGGCAGAGGGCTCGTCTCTCTTCCCCGGGCTTGTTTCTTTCCAGGCACAGCTGCTCTGTTTCTCTTCACAAGGTCACCTGTAAACTATCAGGCGAATGGCACATTTCTCTTCTCAGGGCCTCTGCTGTGTCTGTGGAGCTGTCTTTCTTCCTCTGTGTATCTTCTCTGTGTATCTACTTCTTTGTTCTTGATTGAGAGTCTGTTTATATAGCCCACCAAGGGGCTGGGGACTCAACCCTGTATACCCTAATAACGTGGTCGAATCAAAACCCTAATCTTGGTTTAATCAAGAAAACATAAAGCCTTTGAATTTAAATCAATCGAAGGGTATCATGCCCAGAGGAACAGACCAGTTTACAAACATAATCTATATCTCTTTTTGGAATTCATAAATAATATCAAACTATCACAGAAATAAAAACTGTTTTTTTAATTGCAAATGACATGATACTCTACATAGAGAATTTGAAGAAATCGTATATTAAAAAGCCAAAGCTTTTAAGTAAATTTAGCAAGATGCAGGATATAAACTCAATATACAGATATCAGCTGCAGTTTTTCCCCCACAAGGACCCTGGGCCTAAGGGCTCTGGGGAGGAGAAAGCAAGTTCTCTGGCTGGACAGTACGTTCTATAGAGTCAGAAGCATTTATCATTCATTCATCACTCATTCATCCATTCACCTGCTCTTTCATTCCCTCCTTCTCTCTCCTTCCCTCATTCATTCCCCTTAGCTGGGAGCAAAAGGGAGCCCATACTGACCTTTGGCCTACCCAGGACCTGTGCTTATTCCCCCCTTCCCATCTATGAAATGGATGGTCCTTATTAAATAATAAGAAATCCACCTTCCTCTTTTTGAATTCTTCAAAAGCACACTAAGCTATATCAAGTCAATAAACACCAAGCTAATCCCATAGCTAACATCATACTGAATGACGAAAGACTCAAAGCTTTCCCACTAAGATCAGTAACAAGACAAGGGTGCTCTCTATCATCACTGCTATTCAACAGTGTTCTAGATGCTCTAGCCAGAGCAATTAGACAAGAAAAAGAAATAAAAGGCATCCAAATTGGAATGATAGAAGTAAAACTTTCCCTATTTGAGATTATATACAGAAAATCCCAAAGAATCTACAACCAAAACTACTAGAGCTAATAAATGAATTCAGCAAAATGGCAGGGTACAAGATCAACATGCAAAAATCAGTAATGCTTCTATATACCAGCAAGGAACAATCCAAAAAGGAAATAAAAGAAATGGTTCCATTTTCAGTAACACCTAAAAGAATCAAATATCTAGGAATAAATTTAAACAAGGGTCTAAAGGACTGGTACATGAAAACTACAAAATACTGCTGAAAGAAATTAAAGAAAGCCTAAATAAATGTAAATCCATGTTCATGGATTTACAAAGCAATTTACAGATTCAACACAATCTTACTCAAAATTCCAAAAGCCTTCTTCACAGAAATGGAAAAGCTAACTGTCAGATTCATATGGAAGGACAAGGGGCTCTGAATTGCCAAAACCATCTTGAAAAAGTACAAAAGAAATCTATTGTATTGTATATGATAGCTGGGAACAAATGGAAATAAAAATAATACCATTTATGGTAGCATTGCGAAAAATGTAATACTTAAGAGAAAATTTAAAATTTGCAAGCGCTGTATATTGAAAACTACTTAAATAAATGGAGAAATGCAGTATAACATTTTCATGGATTTGAAGGCTTAATATTGTTATGATGCCAATTTTCCCAAGTCAATCTGTAGATTCACCTAAATTCAATTCAAAATGTCCACATTCCTTTTTTTATAGAAATTTAAAAGCTGATTTAAAAATTTTAATGGAAATTCAAAGAGTAGCCAAAGCAATTTTGTAGAACAAAAAAGTTGGAGGGCTACTTGAAAAACTATTATTGTAAGGTTTACTATAAAGTTACAGTTATCAAAA
Organism: Chaetophractus vellerosus; assembly: GCA_004027955.1. Lineage (NCBI taxonomy): Eukaryota > Metazoa > Chordata > Mammalia > Cingulata > Chlamyphoridae > Chaetophractus > Chaetophractus vellerosus. The sequence goes on along the minus strand of PVKH010049441.1, from coordinate 1,314 downwards.
TAGTGTAGAATTGGTGTAAGCATAGATATACAATCAAAAGAATGATAAAGATCCCAGAATAGACCCACATGTATATGATCAATTTATTTTTAACAAAGATGCCAAGATAATTCAATGGGGGAAATGATAGTCCTTCAAGAAACTGCACTGAAATTATAGCCATATGGGGAAAAAAAAAGATTTTTAAGCCTTACCTCACCCCATTCATAAAAATGTATTAAAAATGGATCATAATTACAAAAGTTCTCAAAGAAAAAATAGGGAAAATCTTCATGATTTTGCCAAAACTTTCTTAGACAGGAAATGATAGGCACTACCAAGCACACATAACAGAAATAAAATGATAAACTGGACTCCATCAAAATTAAAGACTTCTTTTGACAAATGACACGAAAACCAAAGAAAAGGCAAGGCTACAGACTGGGAGACAATATCCGTGAAACATCTATCTGACAAAGGCAGATTTAGGAATGTAAAAGATTTATTGGAGAGGAGGGATGTGCTGGGAAACTTGCATTTGTGGAACACTTTTTATGTGTTTGAAACTGTGCTCAATGCATTTAAACTTCCCCAAACTCTATTTTGACAGATTAGCTATTGGAGACTAGAGAAATTAAGCAACTTTCCCAAAGTTTAAAAAAAAAAAAAAAAACAGCTTGTATGTTAAATCTTTCCTGCCAGTCTCTAACAGATGTTTTGCCCTTGGTTTTACTCAGAAATTACTAAAAAGGGAAGGAGTTGGTACTTCAGTGTTGTTTTTTTTGTTTTGTTTTTTCTTCTAAGGAAGGCTGGCGAATAGTAAGCTGGTGTGCATCTAAAAGGATGAATTTCCATGAAAGAACGTGAAGGCATTCATCCAAGCCCTTCCCCCTCTTCCTCTGCCCTGGAAACCATAAGCATTTACAGTGATTTTTAAAAATGCCTATCCTAAACTGTTAGCCCTGGGGGTAATTCTATTCAATCCATAAAATCCAATCTAGGAACAGCCGATAATTTAATAGTGGAATTTCCCCCCTTTATTAGAGAAGTTGTAGGTTTACAGAACAATCATATGCATAAAATACAAGACTCCCCTTGCATTGGGTGTAACATTTCTTACAACCGATGAGAGAACATTTTTAACCACTATATCTGAATTCTGCCATTACTTTCCATTTTTCTACTTTAAATCTTAGGTGTGACTCCATAATAATAGAATCCCGGCCTTGTCCTTCCTACTTGCTGCTCCAAGTGTTTTCTATGAACCAAGAGCATCAGCATTTCCTGGGACTTTGTTAGACCTGGAGCATCTCCTGGACCAACCCAGACCTACAG
>PVKH010049440.1:0-10098 GCA_004027955.1 Chaetophractus vellerosus | reverse complement strand
AAATAAATAAATCTTTAAAAAAAAAAAGAAAAAAAGAAGGTGTTTTGTTTGCTAAAAGCTGGTGAAAACAATATACCAGAAATTGGTTGGCTTTTACAAGGGGCGTTTATTGGCTTGCAAGCTTACAGTTCCAAGATTGAGAAAAATGTCCAAATCAAGGCATCATCAGGCAATCATCTGTCCTCAAAGACCAGCTGCGGGCAGTCCTGGACTCCTGTATCTTATGGAAAGGCACGTGGTGATACTGCTAAGTCTCTGCCTTCTCCTCCAAGCTCTGTTGCTTTCAGCTTCTGGCTGCTCCATCTGTGGCTTTCTCTCTCATCTTCTGTGGGTTCCCTCTGAGCTCCTCTGATCTTCTCTCACCGTATTTGTCTCATTTATAAGGGACTCTAGTAAGAGGATTAAGACCCACCCTGGGTCATGCCTTAATGCAGAAATCTAATCAAAGCTCCCATCTACAATAGGTTCATACCCATAGGAATGGATTAGCTCAAAGGACTTGATCTTTTCTGGGTATCCATAAAAGCCTCAAATTGCCACAGAAGAGAATGCTCCTTAACTCACTCTATGAAACCAACATCACCCTTAAACCAAAGACAGATAAAAATAGAACAGTAAAAGAAAACTAGAAACCGATATCCCTTGTTAATATAGATGCAAAAGTCCTCAATAAAATACTAGCAAACTCAATCCAACACATCAAAAAATTATACACCATGATTAAATGGGATTTATCCTAGGTATGCAAAGGTGCTTCAACATAAAATCAATTAATGTAATACACCACATTAACAGAACAGAGGGGGGAAAAATATGATCATTTCAATTGATACAGAAAGGACATTTGACAAAATCCAGCACCCCTTCTTGATAAAAAAAACACTTTGAAAACTAGGAATAGAAGGAAAGGAAAGTTACTCAACATGATGAAAAACCCACAGCTAACATCATAATTAATGGTGAAAGACTGAAAGCTTTCCCTCTAAGGTAAGGAAAAAGAAAGGGATGCACACTGTCACCATTGTTATTCAACATTACACTGGATGTTCTAGATAGAGCAATTAGGCAAGAAAAAGAAATAAAAGTCATGCAAATTGGAAAGAAAGAAGTAAAACTTTCCCTTTTTGCAGATGACATGACCCTTCCTATACACAGAAAATCCTGTAAACTCCACAATAAAGCTACTAGAGCCAATGAACAAATTCAGGAAAGTGGCAGGGTACTAGAACTATACCCCCAAATCAGTAGTCTGTACATTAGTAATGAACAATCTAAAAAAGAAACCAAGAAAAAAAATCCATTACAATAGCAACTGAAGGAATCAAATATCTTAGAACAAATCTAACCTAGGACATAAAGGACTTTACACAGAAAACTACAAAACATTGCTAATATAAATCAAAGACCTACTTAAATGAAAGGACATTCTGTGGCAGTTTGAAATTATTTTATTTAATCTCAAAATTAAATTATTAAATTATTTAATCCCAAAAAGAGAAACATTATGTTTTCAACTAATTCATTCCTGTGGGTATGAGACCTGTTTGACTGGATTATGTCAGTGGGACATGATTCATGTTGAGTCTCTGCCCTCTTGTTGGGTCTGATATTAAAGGAAGACACAGAGACTCAGACAAAGGAAAAGGGGAGCCAGCATATTTGATTCTGCAACGTGAGAGACAGGATTAAGCATGAAGGCCCCCAAGAGGCTGGGCCCACAGAGGAGCTCAAGAGGAAACCAGCCCTGCTACATGCTTACAGCTGAACTTGAGAAGAGAGCAGAGCCGCTGAGTCTGATATAGGAGCTCTGAAAAGAAACAAGCTCTATACCCGGTTGCTCAAAGCTGAGCTTCAAGAGATGGTAGACTCTGGAGGGGAAGGCAGAGGCCTTTGCAGAGATTGGCGGCCATCTTGTTTCACCACGTGGCAACAACACCAGGATCAACAGTAGCTGACTTTGGAGAAGAAAGCACCTCCAATGGTGCCTTGAATTGGACTTTTCACAGCCTTGGAACTGTGAGCTTTTACCCCAAATAAATACCCTTTATAAAAGTACCACATTTTTGGTACTTTCCATTGGCACCCCTTTGGCAAAATAAAACACATTCCATGTTCATTGATTGGAATTCTAAATATTGTTAAGATATCAATTCTACCCAAAGTGATTTACAGATTCAACACAGTCCCAGTTAAAATTCCAACAACGATCTTTGCAGAAATAGAAAAGCCAATGGAAGAGAAGGGGCCCCAAATGGCAAAATCCATCCTGAAAAAGAGTAAAGTTGAAGGATTCACACTTCCTGATCTTAAGACTTACTACAAAGCCACAGTAACCAAAAAGTCATAGTACTGGCATAAGGACAGAAATATAGTGCATTGGAATCAACTTGAGAGTTCAGAAATCAACCTTCATATTTATAACCAAATGATTTTTTTAAACAACAAAAAAAATGATTTTCATTGCATAAACAGTATTTGCAAGAAAACTTTTATAGCCCAAAACCTTTCAATTTTACTAACTCTTCACTTTACAACAAAATATTAATAGATACAGAATATTTCTTCATGCAAGTTGTGGGAGTATATACATCTAATAAACATTCTGGAAATCAAGATATGTACATTATTTAGGTGTTAACTATATTTACTATAAATAAAAATGTTTTCAAAAAAAAAAAGAATATGAGAAGTCCCAAGTTATGGTTTCTAGCCTGCCATAAGACCTAACATCTCAGCAAACACATCTATGCAGATACATGCGTTTGTAACTTGAAAAATAGACATTGCTTTATATGAGGCATTAAATACTACTGCATCTATAAATAGCTCCTATTTTAACTTAGTTTGGTACCACAATAAACTGGTCAAAAACACAGGTGACCCTGAAGACACTGTTGCTTGTCTGGGATCCATGGTTAGTCCAATCAGACCTCAGAAATGCTAGCAGGGCCCAACAAGAGAAGTTGGCGAGGCCGTGTCCACCGCATTCTCAACTCCCAGCTCCTCCTCACTACCTGCTCCTGCCTTTGTCTCTGGAGGAAATTTTGTCTTTGGCCACAGTTAAACTGATAATTCAAGCACTGAGCATAGACATTTGGGGGGCTTGACGAACATGACCAGTTGTGCTCAGGCAACGAGACCAGGCCCCATGCCACCAGGAGGGGAACTCATTCTGCCTCCAGCATGGCTGAGCAAACCTGGCAGGTTTTCTGGGCCAGCCTGCCTAACGGCTGCACACTCATTGTGTTAAAATGTCACAGCAGAACCTAGAATTAGGCAACTGCAGGTTCCATGGAGTCTAAGAACCATGTCTCAGCGATCCTAGAGAAACAGCTGTCAGGTGAAGCTCTTTCACATGTGACCAGAGCAGAGGAGCATTTTGTTAGTGTTTCCTTCCTGCTCACTTCTCCCAACACACCTCTGAGGCCATACCCAAAAGACAGGAGCCCTGTATCTCCAGGGTTATACCTGGAGTCAAAAGAGGGAGAAAAGACAGTTTTTCCAAATGTGAAATACTGATGGAGTGGGCTATGCAGCATCCTGGATGCAAGCTGCAGATGGCGGCACTGCTGCAGTAGGCCTGGGGGACAATTTCTGTGCTTGAGGAAGACAGAAGCCAGAGCTGCATATACAGCAGTCAGGCAGTTATAATTCTGACTGGTGCCTTTCCAAAACTAAGGTTTGGGATTCGAGTACAACCATCTGATTTTTGACAAGGGTGCCAAGTCCACTCAATTGGGAAAGAATAGTCTACTCAACAAATAGTGTTGGGAAAATTAGATCTCCAGTTGCAAAAGAGTGAAGGTGGACCCTTACCTCACACCATATACTAAAAATCAACTCAAAATGGATCAAAGACCTAAATATACGAACCAGAACTATAAATCTCCTAGAAGAAAACATAGGGAAGCATCTTCAGGACTTTAGTTAGGGAGTGGTTTCTTATATTTTACACCAAAAGCATAAGCAACAAAAGAAAAAATAGATAAATGGAACCTCATCAAAATAAAAAAAAATTTTGCCTCAAAGGACTTTATCATGAAAGTAAAATGACAACTTACATAATGGGAGAAAATATTTGGAAACCACATATCTGATAAGGCTTTAATATCTAGAATAAATAAATTCTACAAATGGGCAAAAAAACTTGATTGGACAACTCTCCAAGGAAGATATACAAATAGCCAAAAAGCACATGAAAAGGTGCTCAACATCATTAGCCATTGGAGAAATGCCAATCAAAACCACAATGAGATACCATTTCACACCCACTAGAATGGCTACTATTTAAAAAATGGAAAATTACAAGTGTTGAACAGGATGTGGAGAAATAGGAACACTCATTCATTATTGGTGGGAATGGAAAATGGTTCAACCACTGTGGAAGGCAGTTTTGTGGTTCCTCAAAAAGTTTAATATAGAATTACCAAATGTCCCAGCAATTCTATTTCTGGGTATATACCTGTTTTGGTCAGCCACAGAAGTGCCTTTTGAAATATACCAAAATCGGTCGGTCTTTATAAAGGGTATTTATTTGGGGTAGAAGCTTACAGTTACCAGGCCACAAAGCATACACTTCTTCCCTCACCAAAGTCCACGTGTTGGAGCAAGACAGCTGCCGACGTCTCCAGTGTTCAGGCTTCCGGGTTCCTCTGTTCCCGGGGCTGCGTTTCTCTCTGGGCTTAGCTTCTGTTTCCTCCACAAGTTCAACTATAGACCATGAGGTTCTCTATGCGTTGCATCTCTCCACAAGGCCAGCTGTAGACTATCAGGCGAACGGCTCACTCCAACATCAGAACTGCTTCTCAAATCTGCTTCTTCAAATCTCTGCAACTCAAATCTGCTGCCTAGCCTTTACACTTGAGACCACACCCACCGAGGGGTGGGTCTCAACGTCCCACCGATGTGGCAGTCAACACCCTAATCATAACTCAATCATGCCCAGATGAACAGATTAGTTTGAAGAATAATCCAATTTATATTTTTGGAATTCATAATTACATAAAACTGCCAAACCATTACAATACCCCAAAGAATTGAAAGCAGGGACTCAGAACAAATATTTGCACACTGATGTCCACAGTGGCATTCTTCACAATTCTCAAAAGATGGAAGCAACCCAAGTGTCCAGCAACCAATGAATAGATAAACAAAATGTGGTATGTACATACAGTAGAATATTAGAAAGTTGTAAAAATGAATGAAGTTCTGATAAATGTGACAACATGGATGAAACTAGAAGACATGATGTTGAGTGAAATAAGTGTAGCAGTTTGGCATTATTTATGAATTCCAAAAATAGATATTGGATTATTATGCTTGTAAACTGGTCTGTTCCTCTGGGCACAATTAAATTATGATTAGGGCCTTGATTGGGCCATGTCAGTAAGGCTTTGAGTGCCTGCCTCTTAGTGGGTGGACATTCACAGATAAAAGACATGGCAAAGGACAGAGTTGGAGTTCTGATGCTGAGTTTTGAGCTGGAGCCCGGGAAGTGAACACACAGGAGAAGAACACAGAGGAATAGAAATAGCTCTTAGACACAGCAGAAGCCCTGCGGAGATAGAGCCATTTACCTGATAGCCTACAGCTGGCCTTGTGGAGATAACAGAGGAGTTGAGCAAGCCCTGGGAAAAGAGGAACCCAGGAAGTCTGAACCCTCGCAGACGTAGGCAGCCATCTTGCTCCAACACATGGCAATAGACGTTGGTGAGGGAAGTAACTTATGCTTTATGGCCTGGTAACTGTGGGCCTCTACCCCAAATAAATACCCTTTATAAAAGCCGACATATTTCTGGTATTTTGCATCAGCACCCCTTTGGCTGACTAATACAGCCAGACACAAAAGGGCAAATATTGTGTGATCTCACTGATATAAGATAATTAGAATAGGAAAATTCATAGTCAGAAACTAGAATATATGCTACCAGTGACTGGGGTGGGGCTAGGGATGGGGAGTTAATGCTTAAATTGTACACAGTTTCTATTTGGGATGATGGAAAAGTTTTGGTAATGGGTATTGGTGACGATAGTGAAGCAGGCTAGTTAGGGAATCAATAGACAGATCTGGAATCTTGCAGGAAAGCCCACATGGACTTCGGTACCTCCAAGACGACTGCTGGAAGAACCTGCGAGGTTCCCCCATTCAGAACAAGATTTCCTCCAGAAGCCAGGAGAAGCCCTGGATATTCTCCGGGGGCCCTCCTGGGGGATTGATGGGTGGGGTAATCAATCAAAACAGCAAACAGCTGAGACTCCTCCCCTGTCATTAGCAAAGGGGCGGAATAATTAATGGTTCAAAAAAGCAAGTGCAAAGGCCAAACCGCCCCTCTCTCTTGCCTTTTGACCCCTGTTCTGGCCTCCTTCAACCCCCACCTGGAACAACATGCAAGTAAAACCTGGGGATTTATAATCTCTAATGGGGAATTGTAGCCTGTAAATCAGCCCTCTTTATCGCTCTTCAGCCCCTTCCTCTGTACCTGGGGCCCATGATCTGTTATTTTCTCCCATTTCTCTTCTCACCATTCCTTAATAAATTACTGGCCTAAACAACCCGGCTTGCTCTTGAAATTTGTTTCTTGTAGCTTAGCCAAGAACCTAGAGAAAACCCAGCTACAATAGCACAACACTGTGAACATAATTAATTGCACCAAAATATATATTTGAATGCAGTTACAAAGGGGAATTTTTTGTTTGTTATACGTTTCTAGAATAAAAATTCTTTTAAAAATCCATAGGATTGTACAACACAAGCAGTGAACCCTGAAGTAAACCATGGACTATAGTTAATAATATGATTATAAAAATGTCCTTTCATGAATTGCAACAAGGTATCACACTAATGCCGGGTGCCAATAATAGGAGGGCATATGGGAACTCTGTATTTTATACATGATTTTTCTGTATACCAACAACTTCTCTAATAAAAAAATATGAAATAGAAAAAATTGTAAAGGAATGGGTGGAGCTCAGTGGTTGAGCCCCTGCTTGGCATGTATAAGGTTCAACCCTAGTACCTTGTAAAAAAAAAAATCACAAACTTCACAGATTGAACTGGAAGATAATTTTTTTACCTTTAAAAATGTAAATCAAAGATGTATTATAAGGTTTTCCAGATTAAAGCCATAATATCCTAGGTATTCAAAATTAATGAAATACAGACATATTCAAGATTCGTTAATACTCTAAGTTCAGAAAGTCTTCCTTGAGTTTACTGTAACAATATCTGCAATTCAACAGCAGTTATACCATTCTCCTTTTTTCCTCTAACATGTAGCACAGTGCGGAATTCTTAACAACAGAGATATCTCTAGAAGGCTCAGGCCCCCGAAGGAAAGAACCACGGGTGACTTCCCCTGAGGGCTGATTAAGAGCCAAGGACAACTGCATTTCCAAAGGCAGAGAAATGGGGCCACTTAGAATTGTGTGCTCCTAGCGGCAAACAGGAAACAGGAAGCCATTCTCACCCTGCCCCCAGGGCAGGAAAAGCAGTAGGTGGAACTCTATCAACTACTTTGACCGAGCCCAGGAAAGAGGCTGCTTATCCAGTCAGTAGGTCTGGGTTGGTGGGCAGGGTGCTGACAGCATCTGCAGCCCACCTTAACTCTCCCTGACAGACCTCATAAAAGCAGCCAGATAACATCCACTCTGTTTTAATACTGAGGAAATGAAAAGGAATGTACACTTAAGACACATTCATTAGGCTTCAAATAAAAAGGGAAATATCAGTTTTGCCATGCAGCAGTAAACAAGCTGTGGACAAACAACCTTCCATCTCCAAGAGTCTTTTGTTAGGGCCAAAACAACTCTGGGTGAACACCAACCTAAATCGCCAGAGCACTCAACTATAGGAACTCAGAATGAACATAAACAGCAAGATGAATTATAAATACAGCAAATACAACAATATAAGAGAAACTAACCAATGCTCCCCCAAAATACTGCTGTACCGAGTCTCTTAGACTTGGTATAAGAGCGTACCCACAGCTTGGAATTTTGTATTAGTGTTTCTTCACAAAATTGATCGGCACTCCAGAATGAATGAGTTTAGAAAAAGGAGAGTCAAGTTTAAAATGTGCCAAAATATAGCAATGTGTAAATATCATCACGATTTAACATTTTAAGACTTCAGGGCACTAAAAAGAGTCTAGAGTATCCATATTACACAGACATAGTCTAAGGGACCTATGCTTGAGGTCATATGTAGATAAAAAAGCAGCAGCATTGAAGTTATAGATCAGGTGTTGTTAGTTAACGTAAATGCTAGTTCTCACTGCTGCCAAGTCAAAACAACTGATAGGATGGTTTAAGTCGGTTCCAAATGTGTTCCTCCTGCAGACTTCTCCATTAGCAAAGACATCAGTCAGTTACCCAAAGTTGAACAGTCATTCTTCGGATTGTCCTCTCTTTTCTTTTTCCCTCTTCCAAACCCTCCCCATTCACACACACACACACACACACACACATTTTCAGGCACTAAGATCCTTATTTATTCTACCTCTGAAATGTTCTCACATCTGTACCCCTCCATTCTCACAGCCCTACTTTTGGCCTGATCAAGTCTCTCTATATACTGCTAACACTGCCTCTCGACTCATGTCCGAACCTCTGAAACCTTGGCTGGAACGTCCGAATGCCTTCAACATACCAGGTCAGATGTCCCTCATGTGTGTCTCTCATTCCCCTAGGACAAATCGACAGTTCCCTCATTAGTGTTACCATATCATTTTATTTTTTAATGTAACCACTTCATAAAACTATTTTATAACTTATGTACAGTAAAGTGCATGCAAAAATCTTGTGTACAGCTTGATGAATTATGGCATTTGTGTACACCTGTAACCACCACCCAGATCAAGATAGCAAACATTCCCAGCATCTCAGCCGAATCCTTTTTGCCCCTTCCTATACAATACTTTGCCACCCAAAGGTAACCACTACCCTACCATCCATCACAATAGATTGCTTTGCCTGTTTTAAAATTGTATATAAGCTGATGCATACAGTATATACTCTTTGGGTAGTATTCCATTTTATGAATATATCACAATTTATCTCTTCTGTAGAGAGACATTTGAGTTTTTTACAGTTTGGTGCTATTATGAATAAAGCTCCTATGAACATTCTTGTACATATCTTTTTTGTGGCTATATACACTCATTTCTGTCGAGTATTCCAGAAGTGGAATTGCTGGGTCATATGACATACGTATGCTTTACGTTAGTGTAGACTGCTAAACGGTTTTCCCAAGTGGTTATACTTACCACATTTTACAACTCTGAATTCTTCCAATAATTGTTGGATTTTATGTCCATTCCCCAACCACACTGTGACCTCCTTGAAGACAGGTGCCTGTATTTGCCTTACCCCATACACTCTGTAACAGATTACAGTTACAATGAAATATTCATATTTCATACAAGTAAAAGTAAAAGATTCAGTGCATTCATAGGTCACAGTGCAGGGGAGGGCCTAGGGATGCTGTGTTTACTTACAGGAAAATCTTTTCCCTCCCTCTGGATCCAGCCCAGGGATGACACCTGCCTATCCTAGCCCTGTCACCACCTCAGCCATCTCCAGTGAAGTGGAATATTCCAATTAGCTTCCTGCATTCCGGGTCCCCACTGAGTTGCACAAAAACTCAGCTGCATCTGCCTGTCTAATGTTACTGGGTTTTAAACTTGGTAACATGTATTTGGTCACTCATTAAACTGTTGGAAGTCTTAACAGGCTAGAAGACCTCCAAACTTCCACTCATTTTTTCCTGGAACTTCATGTAGCTTCATTCTGAAATGTGCTAAGGAAACTATGCTCATTATTATCCAGCCTGCCTTCTAAGGTGGAATCAATTAGCGCCGAAGTCATCCACCTCACCCACCTCTAAGAGAAAACGCCTCTTAGAGAAACACCAGAAGAAGTTTGCCCCTTGATCTGTTTGTGCATATGGAGGGTATTAGTTACACAAACACAGGCAGAGAAGGTAGGATTACTGAGGAAGGCCTCCAAAGTCCTCCTCCTCTCCCTGAAAGTGAATGTCTGGTCCTTCCTGTTTTTGCTTTTTAGTCTTAAATTTTTCACTCCTTTTCTATTTCTGCAAGT
>PVKH010049439.1:0-10098 GCA_004027955.1 Chaetophractus vellerosus | reverse complement strand
CCTTCATCAGTCTTTCATCAGAGCAAACTCATCGAGGACCCTTCATCAGCCTTTCATCGGAGCCCCTGGCTTGCAGCCTGCCAGCGGAACCTGGACTTGTGTATCCCCACGGTCACGTGAGAGACTCTTATAAAATCTTATATTTTTAACAGAGATCTCATGTTGATTCTGTTTCCTGAGAGAACCCTGACTAGAACAAGGGTATATACCCAGCAGTAGAAATGCTGGATCAAATGGAAGTTCTATAGTTAGTTTTCTGAGGAACTGCCAAACTGTCCTTCATAGTGTCTGGGCCCTTCTACAATCCTACCAACAGAGGATGAGTGTTCCCATTCCTCCACTACCTCTCCAACACTTATAGTCTGCTGTTTTTTTTTTAATCGCTGCCATTCTAATGGGTGTAAGATGGTATCTCATTGTAGTTTTGATTTGCATTTCCTTAAAACTAGCAATGTTGCACATCTTTTCATGTGCTTTTTAGCCATTTGTGTTTCTTCCTTGGAGAAGCATCTTTTCAGGGCACTTGCCCATTTTTAAAATGGGTTGTTTGTCTTTTTATTTTTGTGGTGTAGAATTTCTTTGTATATGCAGGATATAGGGGCAGTGACTGGTGAAGGAGGATGATCCACTGATGGACCCTTGATATTGATGACTAGCATTATGTCTTTGCTCTTGAAATGGAAACTTAGCCTATTGTTATGGGGTGCCTAAACATTGCCTCCTGAGAGCCTCCTTGTTGCTAAATGTGGCCTCTCTCTAAGCCAAACTCAGCATATGAATGCATTACCTTCTTCCCAGCATGGGACATGACTCCCAGGGATGAGCCTCCCTAGGACTGATGGATTGCTACCAAGTGCCAAATAGCAATGCAACTGGAAAAAAAAAACCTTGAATAAAAAGGGGAAAAGGTAAACACAAATGAGTTTATATGACTAAGAGACTTCATAATGAGTCAGGAGGTCATCCCAGAGGTAATGCTTTTGCACATCTCAGTAAGATCTCATAGAATTCCAAAGTGGATATCACCCCCAAATAGTGGGGCTCCTGAGGGCTCTGGAGACACCCAGGTCCTATGTCAGGATGGAGAGCTCCAGAGTTTGGTGCCTTTCCAGTGGGCCCTACTTTGGAGTTTGTGCTCCTGAGAGTGACAGAGTTGGACTCAACTATGTCTTCCTTGCACATGGCTCATCTGTCCCTTTTATTCAAATCTATAACCAAAACAATTAAAGAGGACCCCTATCTCACTCCCTATGCAAGAATCAACTCAAAATGGATCAAAGACCTAAATATAAAAGCCAGCACCATAAAACTACTAGAGGAAAATATTAAGAAACATCTTTAAGATCTTTATAGTAGGTGGTGCTTTCTTGGACCTTACACCCAAAGCACATGCAACAAAAGGAAAAATAGATAAATGAGGCCTCCTTAAAATTAAACACTTTTGTACCTCACAGAATTTCATCAAAAAAGTGAAAAAGCAGCCAACTCAATGGAAGAAAATATTTGTAAATCACATATATGATAAGGGCTTAGTATCTGGGATATGTAAAGAGATGTTACAACTCAATAATATAAAGAAAAATGATCCAATTTAAAAATGGGCAAAAGATTTGAATAGACATTTGTCCAAAGAAATACAAAAGAGAAGAAAACACATGAAGAAATGCTCATCACTAATGATTAGGGAAATGCAAATCAAAGCTACAATGAAATATAATTTCACACATATCAGAATGGCTACTATTATAAAGACAGAGAACTACAAGAGTTGGAGAGGATGTGGAGAGATAGGAACACTTATTCACTGTTGGTGGGAATTCAGAATGGTACAGCCACCATGGAGGACTTTTGACAGTTCCTAAAGAAGTTGAATATAGACATGCCATGTGACCCTGCAATACCACTACTGGATATATACCCAGAAAAACTGAAAGCAGTGACATGAACAGATACCTGCACACTGATGTTCATAATGGCATTATTCATGATTGACAAAAGTTGGAAAGAACCCAGGTGTCCATCAATGGACAAATGGATAAACTGTTGTATTCACATGATGGGATATTATGCATCTGTAAGAAGAAATGAAGTAATAAAGCATATGACAACATGGATGAATGTGAAGGACATTATGTTGACTGAAGCAAACCAGACACAAAAGGTCAAATACTATATGATTGCATTACTATGACCTAAATATATAGTGTAGCATATTTTATGATTCAAAAAGTTTTTATATGTATCCAGTACATTTTTTATTGAGAAATGTATGCTTTTATTCAACTGTGTTTTCTTTTTAGTTTTCAATTGTTTATATTTTCAATTATTAATTGTACCAAATAAAATTTTAAAAACACATAAGAAATAGTGGGGCTCCTGAGGGCTCTGGAGATATCCATACACTAAAGGCAGTGCAGACAGCTCAGGAGTTTGTCACCCTGCCTGTGGGCTCTACTTTGGAATTTATGCTCCCCAGTGTGATAGAGTTGGACTCACTTGTGTTTTCCCTACATGCATCTCTTCTGCCCCTCTATTTGAACCTATAGTTAGTACTAGAGTTGAGAGGTGTGTATCCTAGAGACTTCAATCTTTGGGCTGGGCATGTGCCATGTGGTCCTTAAATCTCAACAGACTTGCAGCACCTACTCTCCTATTCATTGGAATCACCCAGGGAAACTAACAAGGAGATGATGATTGACAATGAACATCTCAAGGAACAAAGTCTGCAACTGCAAGCAAGAAATTCCCATCCATCTGCCCCATGGGATCTAAGCCTCCTCTCAATTAAAGCTGAAGTGGACATCATTATCACAGAATCCTAAGGATTGGGGAATGGATGATGGACTAGAGTAGCCTTACAGTTATTCTACTGTAGACTTGTGATCCTAGTAATGGAAGAAATTTTATCATGGATGTGGAGGTAGTGGCCATTGGAGGCTCTGAGGGGAGGGAGAGGGAAACATGGGTGTAATTTGGGTGCATTTTTGGGACTTGAGAATTGTCCTGAATAACATTGCAATGGCAGATATAGGCCATTGTATATCTTGTAATAACTTGCAAAAATGTGTGGGAGAAAGTGTAAACTACAATTTAAACTATAATAATCATTTAGTGGCAATGGTCTAAGATGTTTTCATTAATTATGGAAAATGTACCACTCTAATGAAGGATGTTGCTGCTCTGGGAAAATGTAGGAGTGGTAGGGAGTGGGGCATATGGGAATTCCCCATATTTTTCATGTAACATTTATGTGATCTAAGTTTTCTTTAAAAAAGAAATTATGTTTTTTTAAAAAGAAGAGATAAAGAATAATAGTAATAATAATAAAAAAGGTAGAAGAAAAGCCATATGAGACCTACAAAAATAAATACTTACCATGAGTGAAAAATAATAAGAAATACAGAATAATAGGAATAAAAATTAGAATAGGAAAAATGAAACAAGAAACAAAATAGAAAAAATATATAGAATGAATTAAAAGTTCGGAATGATGAGAAGGGAGGAAAAGGAAAAAGAAAAAAAAAGAAAAGAAAAAGTAAGGAAAAGTAAAAAAGAAAGAAAATAGAGAAAAGAGAGAGAAGTTAAAACCAAAATTTGGAGACCAAACAAAAAAAGGTGGAATGAATGAAAAACTACAGAAAACAAAAGACAAAAAAATGAAGGAAAGAAAGAGATAATGTAAGCAGAAAAAAAATCAGTTTAAGGAAAAAAGGGGGGGGCAAATAAAAGGGAAACACAACAAACAAGAAACCACACAAAGATGGCATCGGTTTAGGTGTGCAGTAACTGGCTCTGAGGCAGAGGACAGCTGATTGGGGATGGGAGCCTACCAGGGTAGTCTTTTCTGGGAGCCTCAGAGGTCTTAGGTGCATCGGTCTGGGGGCAACTGGAGTGTGAGTTGGACAGTTCAACATAAAATCATGAGTTCTTTACTCCCCAGCTGGAAACACAGGTGGCTAAATCCTGTTCTCCAGGTGGGGGCTAGGCAGTCCGAATCCTCACCGGTAGACCTGTGAAGGGGGGACTAAACTCCAAGAGTGGGAAGGTTCTGAGAAAGGGCAAAGAGGGGTTTCCTTTCTGTGGGTTTGGTCGCCAGGACCCACTAGCAGTTTTTGGGAGTGAATTAGATGGCTGGAAGTGGTGCTGGGCTGAGGGGAGAGGAAATCTGCTGTACATGGCTAATCTACCTAACTGTGACATGGACACTAGGCTCTGCAAAGGGCGGTCCCAGCAATTTTACAGCTCTGTGCTGAGTAACACATTCTCAGCTCCCCTGGGCGAGTCAGGTAGTGGGAAGTAATAGATAAGTCCCCACGAGCCTATTTGGGGTCCCCTCACAGGAGGGGTTGGTCTAGAAGAGGCATTCTTTAAGGACCCTTATTACATCAAAAAAATAGAGAGAGAAATGTATTGACTTGCTTTAATCACTAAATTCTGCCTCAAAGCCTGCAGAGAGAAAGCTGCAGCACAATTGATTAATGAACATAGGAAGAGAGGCTCCAAAAGGGCCAAAAAGGAGTGCTGTTTTTCCTTAGCTTTGACTGCATGTTTGTGTGAATCTTACTTCTACACTATCCTCTTTGTTTTTTCTTTTAATTAAGTGCTGATAGCTATTTTCTTCTTAGCTGGTCTTCATCCTTGATTTTCCATCCTCTGTGTATAGTGATTGTGTCTACCAACACTATTTCCTCTCCTTCCTTCATCTTTCTACCTTCAGCTTTCTTTTGTGGTTCTTACACTCCACCTTTCTTCATTTGCTCTCAACTTCACCCTTGTTAACTCCTATCTTGTCTGTTCTGTTCTCTTTTCTTTCTTTGTTTTTGTATAGCTTTCTTCTTTCAGCCTTTTCTTTATTAGTTTTCACTCTACTCATCATTCTGGCCCTATGAAATATTCTATGCATTTTTCTCTATTTGATTCCCCATTCCCTTGTAGGCACTCCAATTTTTCCCCTATCACTCTACAACACCTACACGAGTTTCCTAAATCAGATATGGCGCCTTTCCTAACTTTTATCAATAGTACTATTATCCCTTTTCCTTTATTACCCCTTTCAATTGTTCTGGCCCTAATCGTCTTCCCTCAAAGGAACATACAAAAAAGCAAGGAAATACAATAAGGGGAAGAAAGTATCAATGAGAAAACTTAATACACACACCGAACTACAAGCTAAATAAAACTCTAGAGCAGAGAGAGAAGCTAATCAACTGAATAAACACATCAAGATAAAATGATGACCAGAGGGCAATAAAAAATTACAAGCCATACTGAGAAAATGGAAGACATGGACCATTCCAAAGAACAAACCAAAAACCAGGAAGAAACGCAGAACATAGAACAACTAATCAATGCTGCCCAAACAAATATCATGGACAAACTTAATGAAATGAAGGAAGAGATTAAGGACATTAAGATCACATACTGAAGAAATTGTAAACATACATAAAAAGATAACGGATACGATGTCGATGAATAGCTTAATCCAAGAAATCAAAAAGACGACAGATTCCCATAACAGCAGATTTGAACAGACAGAAAAAAGAATTAGTGAGGTGGAAGACAGTACATCTGAAATCAAACAGATAGTAGAAAAGAGATAAAAAGAGATAGAAAAAATCCAGTAGGGACACAGGGATTTAACCGATAACACAAAACATACAAATATATGCATTATACGCATTCCAGAAGGAGAAGATAAGGGAAAGGGAACAAAAGGAGTTTTGAAGGAAATAATGGCTGAAAACTTCCTAACCCTAATGAGGGAGATGGATGTACATATCCAGGAAGAACAGCACACACCAAAAGTATAAATCCCAACAGGCCAACCCCAAGACATATACTTGTGAAAATGTCCAATGCGCAAGACAAAGAGAAAATGCTCAAGGCAGCAAGAGAAAAGAGAACCATCACATATAAGGGAAGCATAATGAGATTAAGCGCTGACTTCTCAGCTGAAACCATGGAGGCAAGAAGATAGTGGTATGACATAATCAAGGTACTAAAAGAAAAAAATTCCAGCCACGAATTCTCTATACAGCAAACCTGGCATTCATAAATGACGGAGAGTACAAAATATTCACAGATGAACAGAAATTAAGGGAATATGCCAATAAGAAACCTGCACTTCAAGAAATAATAAAAGAAGGTCTAAAGGTTGAAAGGAAAACAGAGGACAGAGAGAGTTGGAGGAGACTGTAAGAACAACAAAAACAACATAGAGACAAACAAAAACTACATAGGACATAGATAAACCCAAAGAAAATATTGCAGATGTAAGAAATTCATTGAGAGTAATAACACTGAATGGAATTGGATTAAACTCACCAGTCAAGAGACACAGATTGGCAGAATGGATAAAGAAATATGACCCATCAATATATTGTTTACAAGAGCTCCACCCTAGACCCAGGGATTCAAGCAGGCTGAAAGTGAATGGCTGGAAAACAAATTTACAAGCAAATAACAAGCAAAAAAGGACTGGAGTAGCTATCCTAATATCGGACAAAATAGACTTTAAATGCAAAGCAGTCATAGCAGACAAAGAGGGACACTATATATTAGGAAAAAGAGTAATCTCTCAAGAAGAAAGAACAATCAAAAACATTTATGCACCTAATCACGGTGCCTCAAAATATGTGAAGCAAAAAGTGGAGAAATAAATGCATCTATAATTATAGTTGGGGACTTTAATACACCATTATCACCATTATACAGAACTTCTAGACAGAGAATCAGTAAAGTAACATAGAACCTCAATAATACATTAGAGGGCATGGTCCTAATAGACATATAAAGAATGCTACAGCCTAATACAGCGAGATATACATTCTTCTCGAGTGCACATGGATTATATTCCAAGATAGACCACATGCTAGGCCACATGTGTTCAGAATGATTGAGATTATACAAAGTAATTTCTCTGACCACAAAGCAATGAAATTGGAAATCACTAAGGGCCAGAGAAATAGATTAGGCATGAAGATATGGAAATAAAACAACACACTCTTAGACAAACAGTGGGTCAAGGAAGAAATCTCAAAGGAAATCAGTAACTACCTCAAATCAAATGAAAATGACAGCACAACATATCAAAACTTATGGGATGCAGCCAAAGCAGTACTGAGTGGGAAATTTATAGCTCTAAATGCATATATTAAAAAAGAAGAAAGAGCTAAAACTGAAGAATTAACTGCACACCTGAAAGGGTTGGAAAAACAACAACAAACCAACCCTAAAGGAAGCAGAAAGAAAGAAAAAACAAAGGTTAAAGCAGAGCTAAATGAAATAGAAAATAAGAAAGCACTAGAAAAAAATGAACAAAACCAAAAGCTGCTTCTTTGAGATCAATAAAATTGACAAACCCTTAGCCAGACTTAAAAAGAAAAAGAGAGAAGAGATGCAATAACACAAAATAAGGAATGAAGAAAGAGATACCACTACTGACCCCATGGAAATAAAGAATATCATAAGAGGATATTTTAAAAATTATATGCTAACAAGAATGATAATTTAGAAGAAATGGACAAATTCCTAGAAACTCACAAGCAGCCTACACTGAGGAAAGAACAAATCAATGAACTCAACAGTCCAATTACAAGTAAAGAGATAGACTCAGTCATCAAAAACCTCCCAACTAAGAAGAGCCCAGGACCAGATGGCTTCACAACTGAATTCTACCAAACATTCTGGAAAGAACTAACACCAATCCTGCTAAAGCTCTTCCAAAAAATAGAAATAGAAGGAACACTCCCTAACTCATTCTATGATGCCAACATTACCCTAATACCAAAGCCAAACAAAGATATCACAAGAAAGGAAAATTACAGACCAATTTCTCTAATGAACCTAGATGCCAAAATCCCCCAAAATACTTGCTAATCTCATTCAACAACATATCAAAAGCATTATACACCATGACCAAGTGCGATTCATCCCGGGTATGCAAGGATGGTTCAATATAAGAAAATCAGTCAATGTAATACACCACATAAACAGATTGAAAGAAAAAAATCACATGGTCATCTCTGTAGATGCAGAAAAAGCATTCAACAAAATGCAACACACTTTCCTGATAAAAAACACAGCAAAAGATAGGAATAGAAGGAAACTTTCTGAACATGATAAAATGTATATATGAAAAACCCAAAGGTAACATCATCTTCAATGGGGAAATCCTGAGCCTTCCCTCTGAGATCAGGCACAAGACAATAATGCCCACTGTCACCACTCTTATTTAACATTGTCCTAGAAGTACTTGCTCAAGCACTGAGGCAAGAAAAAGATATAAAGTGCATCCAGATTGGAAAGGAAGAAGTGAAAATTTCATTATTTGCAGACGACATGATCCTATACTTAGAAAGCCCCGAGAAATCTACAACAAAACTGCTAAAACTTATGAAGGAGTTCAGTGACATTATAGGCTATAAGATCAATGCTGAAAAATCAGTAGCATTTCTGTACACCAACAATGAGCAATCTGAGGAGGAAATTAAGGAAAATTCCATTTACAATAGTAACAAAAATAAATCAAATACCTAGGAATAAATTTAGCTAAAGATGTAAAGGACTTATATGCAGAAAACTACACAACATTGTTAAATGAAGTCAAAGAAGACTTAAATAAATGGAAGAATATCCCCTGCTCATGGATAGGAAGACTAAATATCATCAAGATGTCTTTCCTACCAAAACTAATATACAGATTTAAAGCAATCCCAATGAAAATAACCACTGTATTTTTTAAGGAATTGAAAAAACTAACTATAAAATTTATTTGGAAAGGTAAAAAGCCCCGAATTGCCAAAGATATCTTGGAAAAGAAAAATGAAGTTGGAGGTATCACACTACCTGACTTCATAACATAGTACAAAGCTATAGTGGTGAAAACCACATGGTATTGGCACAAGGATAGACACATTGACCTATGGAACCGAATTGAGAGTTCTGATATAGATCCTCACATATACAGTCACCTGATATTTGACAAGGCCACCAAGCCCACTCAGTGGGGAGAGATTGGCCTCTTCAACAAGTGGTGCATGTAGCACTGGATAGCCATATGCAAGAGAATGATAGAGGAACACCATCTCACACCCTATATGAAAATTAACTCAAGGTGGATCAAAGATCTAAATATAAGAGCCAAGACCATAAAAATCTTAGAGGACAATGTAGGGAAGCATCTACAGAACTTTGTAATAGGAAATGGTTTCATGGACTTCACACACAAAGCACGAGGAGCAAAAGAAAAAAATAGACAAATGGGATCTCTGCAAAATTAAAACCTTTTGCACCTCAAAGGATGGTATCAAGAAAATACCTAATGGGAGAAAATATTTGTCAACTACATATCTGATAGGAGCCTAATACCATGCATATATAAAGAGATTCTACACCTCAAAAATAAGAAGACTAACAACCCATTTAAAAAATGGGCAAGTGATCTAAAAAGACATTTCTTCAAGGAAGAAATACAAATGCCTAAAAAGCTCATGAAAAAATGCTCGATATCTCTAGCTATTAAAGAAATGCAAATCAAAACTACATTGCGATATCATCTTACCCACATTAGAATGGCAGCTATTTAAAAAACTGCAGACTATAAATGTTGGAGAGGATGTGGAGGAATGGGAACACTCATCCACTGCTGGAGGGTTTGTGGATTGGTCCAGCCACTGTGGAGGACAGTATGACAGCTCCTCAAAAAACTAAATATAGATCTTCCATATGATCCAGCGTTTCCACTGCTGGGTATATACACAGAATTGAAAGCAAAGACACGAAAAGATACATGTACACCTATGTTCATAGCAGCATTATTCACAATTGCCCGATTTTGGAATCAACCCAGGTGCCCAACAACAGAGGAATGGATAAACAAAATGCGGTACATACATACATTGGAATACTACTCAGGAGTAGGAAGGGATAAAGTGCTAACACACGGGATAACATGGATGAATCTTGAAGACCTGATGTTGAGTGAAGCAAATCAGACAATGAAGGATGAACTGTACATGACCTCACTGATATGCATTAAGGAAATTGCGCAGACCCTGAGAACTAGGTTCTAAAAGATAGGTTTACAAGAAAGAGAAG
>PVKH010049438.1:0-10099 GCA_004027955.1 Chaetophractus vellerosus | reverse complement strand
TAAAATATGATGAAAATTTAGTAGTTTAAATTACAGAATTTGACTGCAAATAATGTAAAAAATACTAAACTTTCAATTGAATACAAAGACAAGCAAAATGGCAGAGTACAGTCATGCTTTTACACAGATCCCTCTGTTCTAACAATTTTGCATGATAGATAAAATGTAAAAAGAGAAAATTTGAAGGATATATGTAGACCCAAAACCAATAAAAACAGTTTTGTCTACTAGAAAGAAACACATACACAAAACACTGAACAAAGCTGAAGATGAGAATCTTCTGGGTTGTAGGTCCAGAGAGAGGCAGGATGAGATGTAAAGACTATTTCTGGGAGATAATTGAGACAAAAACTGCTTCTCATAATGAATTTTAACATGTAAACTCATTAACCTAAACCTGACCTGTTTTCATTGTTTTTAAGTGAGTTTTTTCTAGGCAAAACAATTAATAGTACACTTTCAACAGGTAGTTCCATCAATCTATAGGCAAATATTTCTTAGGCCTATAAAATATTTATTTAAGTGCACATGTATTCTCTGTCTACCTTGCTGGGTTCTGTTAATAAGCATAACTTATGGAGCATCCCCAGGATTAATTATTTTGCATTATAATGACTTTGAGTATAGTAAATAGAGTGGTGTCAATCAGTGTTGATTCATAAAAGAAATGGCCACTATGAAGGGATAATAGGGAAGAGTTTAATAAAGTGCCTATTTAGAACAGTGTGGGCATGTTAAAGGAAACCAACAACATGTGGGGAGCACTCCAGTGATGGCACCAGAAGCAAGCATTACTACCCCAGGTCAGAAATGGCAAGACAATGAGCAACATTGTGGACCACCCCACAAGACCATTGGCTTTATTAAAGTAATTCAGTCAGACTGAGACCCAACTGAGACAGAGATAGAGGAAAGCATTGTCTCCCTCACTCCCCTTCAGATCTCTGACCTGTTTCAGGTGATTCCCAGTGGCTGAGCCCTATTAGAAGCCAGTGGGCAAAGTGAGCCCTCATGTGCAGTCCATAGAGGTCAAGGTCCTAGGGAAGAAAGCAGGACTAGAAGGGTGATAAATGGCTCTGGAAGGGCAAGCTGCCATTATCTAGTTATGTCCCCTACAGATTGTCTTAGAGGAAATTTTCCTGGAACCCACAATGATGAATAAAAAATAATAAAGCATAGTTCCTTTGAGTGCTGTGTGAAGAAAATAAGTATATGCTAATACAAAGGTTATTAGAGATATATCAATTTTTTGTTCATGTAAAAAATGGATATGTATTAATAATATGTATATATTTTAATATATGCAGGAAATATCTAATATATATGTCAAACTGCAGAAGTTATCTTGAATAATATGGATCTTTCATTTTATAAGAAATTTCTGTTTTTAAATTTTACAAGAAGTCAACACTGATTTTTTTTTATTTGATATAACAAATCATTTTATTATTTGCTCTTCAGCTTCAAACTCCTTTCTTTTTTAAATTTTTTCATTGAAATTTATCATTCATACATGAACATACATAAACAATAAGTTTAAAGTAAAATTTGTGAACTTACAATACAAACATGCATATGATCATACAGGGCTCCCATATATTATCCCATCACCAACAACGTGCATTGATGTGACACAATTGTTGCAAACTATGAAAAAGCATCATCAAGATATTACTAACAATAGCCAACATCTTTACATTTGCAAACCACCTAGTTATTAAAACCCTGTATTAGAATTACATATTACTTTTTGTAATTCATGACAGAATATCCTCATATTTCTTCTGTTAACCACAGTCTGTCTTTCACCACAGGGTTCATTGTGTTATACAGTCCCATGCTTTGTACAATCCATTCCAAGTGTACACTAACTGACTCTCATAGTCATCAGTGTTGTGCTGTCATCTCCCCAGTCTATTTTAGAACATTTTCATTACTACAAAAGGAAAAACCCCATACATCTTTATGCCCCTATATTGCTGTCCCTTAGAAATAATATATCTTCTTTGTCTTTGCTGCAATATATTACAATATTTCTGTTAACAATAATCTGTAATTTACATTAATTTTCCTGTGTATCACCATATTCTAAATACATTGTAATAGAAGAACAATCTTGAACTATTAACCACAATCTTCATCCACCACTGAAAATGCTCTTAGAAAGTCCCTAGATTGTTCTTTCTTCCTATCAATTGAAATATTACATCCACAGACTACCCCTTTCAGCCACAATCACATTTATAAATCAGCAGAGTTAGTTATACTCATTATAATGTATTACCATCAACTCTATTCACTTCCACACATTTACAATCAACTTTATTAGCAGTTCTACATATATTAGGCATCAGCTCACATTCTCAACCTACATTCTATTTCAAACTCCTTTCTTTTCTTTAGATTCTCCTCTTGGAATTAAATTCTCTACTAGGCAATTTCTACTGTTAGAAGTCAATTTTAGGAACCCTCTTGGATGAAGCCTGTGATTTCCTTGAATTAAAGCCAAGGTGAAAACTTAGTGGAGATTGTCTTTGTAATTTGATAAACACCATAGAGAACTTTGGTTGGTTTGATAGGAAGGAAGGCAGACAGGAGGATGGGTTTAGGAGCAGGTAGTGTACATTTCATGGAGTCTGGGTGTGTCCACTCCAGGCAGTGAAACTTGGGTCCTGTCTGCAGCACTCTACAAGGGAGATCCCCTTTGAATCAGGAAGAAGGTGGGTATGTGGGGGCAACAGGGAAAAGTAAAACATTGTGAAACAGAGAGAGCCTCCTATTCAATATAATTTGGATTATGTGCTCAGCTTTGAGCCCTAACTCCCCACCACATCACCATATCCTATCCCAACTCAAGACCTGTTACAGGCACACAGTGCACTGCTCCAGAAAAGCTACAAAATATTTTTTCCTCTCATTTTCAATCCCAAATCAATAACATAAGTATAATAGAACACTGTTTCTCCTACTTAACTCCACCAAATCCAGAGCTCTAGCTACTCAGTGAGGGTCTGGGTAGGAAAAAGTTACTAACACAACAACAAGGGAAGGCAGAAGAGGCAGGGATGTAAATGGCTGGCAGTGGCACATGGGAAAGAAAGCATAAACCATGCCAGATATGCACATTAAAGCAGGCAGAAAATCAACCCTAACAATGTAGGACAATGTAAGAAAATTGCCTGGGAGGGTTTGGGACAGGATGTAGGACTATAATATTGAAAGTCCCCTCTCTAATAACTCAACAGTGCTATAGTTGGATCCAACTTTCCCCCAGAAAATAAACAAAACACTCTCCTATGCTTTTATTTGGATAGCTCACATTAAATTATAGGCCTTAAACAAAGTGCTACACAAACACAGATTCAAGCCCAAGGTACCAGAAGATTTCTGTGAACCCAAACTGGAAAGTTTGAAGCTGGGTCTTCAGTGAAGAACTGAAAACCTGAAGGAAGAGAGGCTTTCAAATTGGCTCATCTGGTGTTTGTTTCTCTGGGTAACTGCTTGGTGCTCTAAGCTTCCTTATTTGATATCTTACTGAGTCAGTGTGGCCCACAGGATCTCACAGTAGGGTCACATTTCCTAGTTTGTCCAGAATGTAATCCAGGAGCCTAGTCATCTTTTGGCAGATATAGAATCCACTTGGCTCTGGATTCCTATAACTGAGGGTCCCACTCCTTGCTCCACCTCATATACCATTTCTCCTAGCCAAAGAGACAATCTCAATGACCCTTTGCCTCTTCAACCTATTCCAAGCAAGCCATCTATATGTAAAAGCTATCCCTCTCAGTCACCAATTTTTGGCCTTTTCATACAAATCAATAATGAATATGAACTTGTAGAAGGATGTACCCATTCCACAGTCCTATCAGCATCTCCCTGCACTTCTTGCTTAAGGGAGCAAATGAGGTGGTCAGACCTCAGTATCCCTGTGGACTTAGAGCCATCACATGGAACCAGCCTGATCAATTTATTCTTCTTTCTTTCCATCCCACTGTTTATTTTATAAGTTGCATTTTATTGTGTCTCTATAGAATTAATTCATCTCCTTTTATTAATAATCAACATTTTGAGGTTTTTACACATCTCTTTATATGTTTTATTGATATGCACAAATGGTTTACATAGGAATAAATGATAATACTTATGCAGCTGGACCAACTACATATCAGCATCCTACAGTTATAGCTTTGTCCCTCTATTAATGTGGCATTTGGCCTCAAAAGTGTCAGTTCCATTTGCTCACACTCAAACACAATTTCTTGCTTCTGTTTTTCAATATTAAACATAAACACAGACATGCTGAGGACAAACCATCACAAAATCATGAGCTTAGATAAATTAACTGAACATGCAGTTAACTATCACCAACTATCAACTTTTAAAGTAAAGCATTTTACAAAAAATTAAAGGTTTTTGAGCCTTTGATCATACTCATAGAAGCCCAATTTCCAGAATACATCATTCTGCATCATAATTTCTATAATTTGATAAGAAGCAGGATGCATAGTCATAAATGGAGGTGTATCATTAATAGTCATTATTTCAATGATAATTTTTCATAATTACTTGAAAATACTTAACATTGTATCACTAAAATATTCTAATTATAAAAACTGTAATTTGCAAACATTTCCTTTCATAAACATTCTAACATTGTTCATTGTTATTTATTACTAATAAATTTGATTTCAACTACCAGATTTTGAGATCGAGGTAGTTTCACAGTGGTTCTATTGTTATGAATGTAGTAGGTTTCCAAGTACTATCTGGAGTATTAGTTTAGATTTAAATTACAGTGGTAAATATAACATTAGTTATACCATTTTCCCACTTTGCATACAAATTACTAGAAGGAAAACTAAACATCTCGCTAGTGATAAAATTACTGTTCCTTTGTGAGCATGGACACAGTAAATGGAATCTGCTTCTTTTCATGAAAAGTATAGACAAGGGAGTGGGACTCAAGTTCTCTGGCAAACTTTTGGTTAACCTGTGTAAGGATGTGCATAAACTCAAGCTTGTGAGCATATATTTTTAGCCTAGTACAAAGTGACTGGATGGATCAAGATTCATCCTTTCAATTTCACCAGGAATAAAAAAAGTGCTGTAGAATATGCATACAAGAAATCTACCTCAACTGGTAGTTTCTCATATGTCATGCCATCATCAAAACTACTGTCTGTCTACATGCCACAGTCCAATTCTGTATCCCACAGGGCTGAATAATGAAATATTCAGATTTTCCAATTAGATTTCTACTAGTATCCCCTCTGAAGAAATCTATTAATTTTTTTCAGGTCAATAGTTCCACTTGTTCCATGGCTTAGAACCACACAAACAAAACTGCTCCTTTTGGTATGGTATTCTTTAGAAACTTTGTAAGATCATTTTTATTCCTAACTTCAAATTTCAAGTTCCTAAGTGATTCCCTGAGGTGTGCTCCATCTATATCTGTACCAGACTGAAATGCCATTCCAGTGCTTGAAAGTTTTATTATAAATTATCCATAAACCCATGTCAGGATAATCCATTAGAAATCCATGCAGTTTCAGTGTTCTCTATGGATACTCTTTAAAAGCTAAATAATGAAGAAGAAGGAAATGATGGTTGTGGCATTTCTGATGCCACAGGGTAACTCACTTTGCACAGCCTCCACACAATCAGAATACACATTGTTCCCAAACCCCAAGACTGAGAAATGAACAAAAATGGGGTGAGTGTAACTACTGACCAAAGCAGGTCTGTTGCTATTGCAGTTATTATCTTTAGTGATTGAGTAATTTGTAACATTGATATAAATAATAAATAATGGAAGAACATGGTGAATGCAGAATAAGCCTCTGGGAACAAGTGGCCTGACAATAATAATGATTGATGAATGAACTTGGATGCCAGAATTTGCAGAAATTTTTGGGCAACCAGTTTGATGCCTTGGCCATCTTCCTTCTCATGCAGAAATTTCAATAAACTGGGACAGGCTAACTCCAGGCTCCCAGAATCAACCAAAAGAAAACTAGAAACACAGTGAATTTTTACCTTAGTGAATTGCCCTTCCCTTTGTACAAATTAATCTAGCATGTAAAATTTGTTAGAAATCAATGCCTTCAATCCTTTTACTAGTAACAGATTTGTAGAGCTATTCTATTCATTCCTGGTTCAGTGTAGATGATTTGCAAGTTTATCTGACTTTGTCCATTTTGTCTAGATTATCTAATTTTCTGGTGTACAGTTGTTCATAGTATCCTCATATAGTCCTTTTTATTTCAACTGGGTCTTTAGAAATATCCTTCTTTTCATCTCTGACTTTTGTTATTTTGATCCTCATTCTTCTTTGTCAGTCTACTAGGAGTTTATTAATTTTATTGATATTGTCAAAGAACCAACTTTAGCTTTGATTCTCTCTAGTCAGATTTTTATTGTTGTTGTTCTCTATTTCATTTATCTCTATTCTCATCTTTGTTATTAATTCTTTCTGCGCATTTTGAGTTAGGTTTGCTCTTCTTTTTACTTGCTGTTCTAGGCTTGTGATTAGGATTCTGATTTGAAATTTTTCTTCTTTTGATTATATTTTTAAAATTTCAGTGAAGTATAGCATACATATATACATATACATGAATAATAAATGTATAGTGAAAGCTGTGACCTTACAAAACAAACATGCATATCCTTATATAGAACTCCCATACATAACTCCAAAAACAACACTTTTATTTTTGTGAACATTTGTTCCAAACTATGAATCAGTATCATGAAAATATTACTACTAACTATAGAAGATATCTTACATTTGTTGTGTTTAATTTCTCCCAAGGAAGGGTGCTTATGGCCAATGCTTAGAAACTAGGAAGTAAGTAAAGGAGAAAATTGGAAATATATAAATCCCAACACCCCCCAAGGTGAGGTGTGCCATGGCTCAGGAAAGAGAAAAACTTCCCCATGTGTCTGTGGGATATTAAGTGAAAAACAGCTGGGCCCCTTACAGAAGGGCTGGTGTGCTTCTACTTCTAGTCTGCATAGGTATAAAAGGTTGCAGAGAGCATCAGTCCAGCATAGCTTTTGATATCTTGATGACCACTTGAGGGTTGGTGTGCAAAATATGGGGTATTAGAAGACAATGTAATGTGCTCATGATGAGAGAGTGAAGCATTCCCTGCCTGGTCTAGGTCAGTATGGAGAGACATACACCACCACACTCCCACCAACACAAGGATCTTCATGCAGTTTGGAGGAATAAAGAGTCCAGGAGAGGTTGGGGTCATATTTACACCCAGAAGGGTAGGTTGGTAGGGAGAAAATGATGGACCTAGCCAAAAACTGGTGAGGAATTGTCTATTGTGAACAGCCATGTTCCAGGGTGATTAGGCAAGGGGGTTTGTAGATGACTGACCCTCTGTGAATGAATTCCAGTGAGACTCTTTTTATCTCTAACAAGGGACCATTCAATGCCATTGAAGACATCATCCAAAAATGTTCAGGATGAGAGAAGGACATAATGACAACCAGAAAAGTCATTGCTAGTCACTTTTATGCACCTCCAGAGAAATAAAGAGCAAAGAAGAAAATGGCAGAATTGAGAGAAATATGTATCAGGGTCTCTAACATGAGCTGTTGTTTGTTTCACTGTCCATTACCCAGGGTGGCCTGGAACTGCAATGTAATCCATGAGGTAAATCTTTTGCATTCTGAGTAAGCATTACCACTACCTGGGGCCCCTAGCTGGTTCAAAATCAAATCTCTTTACTCAGGAATGAACAGAACATGGACTCTACTGGGATCATCAGCCATATATATTTTTTCTATTAGTGCTTCTCAATGAAGCCTGTTAGAAATGCAAATTACCTTGGCCCACTTCAGGCCTACTGAATCAGAATTGCTGGATGTGGGCTGCCTGAATGTACATTTTAATGAACTCCTTAAGTGACTTCTAGACATGCTTAGAGAAGCACAGAGAACTGCAATTTAAATTCCAGTTCTCCAACTTCATTCCTTGCAATCAAAGAGGAAAATAGTGCAAGGACAGAAAGGTTTGGGATTATGACTGGAAAAGTTTCAAAGAGAGAAAAGAGTGGGATGAAACATGGAAGAGAAAAGTGAGGATTTGAATGGGGCAGAAATGAGAGAAATTAAATGCAGAAATTGGATAGTTTATGTCTCTGTATTTGTAGTTGTTAATTTTAAAATGTCAAGAACCTAGTTTGTATTTTGGGTGCAAGATCTCACATGTGCCTCTTATACTATTCCAAAGGGAGAGATTATGAACAGAAAATAAATAGAGAAGGTCAAGATGGAATTGTGTACTTGGTACATAATTAAATCAAAGGTAGCCCCTGTGCTGTTACTGTGTATTGTCCAGTTTTTCACAGTACCCTGAGTCACTTAAGCCTCCCCCAAAGCCCACTCACTTGTGAAACTCAAATCCTTACAAGTCTAATTTGTTTTAAAATAGCCCAAATAAGTGTTTCTTATCCATTAGGGCTGATCTGTTTTGCATACCCTGCAAAACTGCTTCCAGTATCTACTAGCCATAGAAAATGTAAAATCCTGTCATTATAAGATCTGTGCATAGGAAATCTCTGAACCAGAAGCACCATGCTGATTCTGAGACATCACCCTGAGTGCTAAGCCTCTACTCCCATTGCCCTCTTCCCTATTTTTTAAAAGATACATAGATTACATAAATGTTACACAAAAATTATAGGGATACCCATACACCCCACCTCCCACACCTCCCATAACCTGTGACATAAATATTCTTCATTAGTGTGGTGCATCACCTGCAGTAGATACAAACATTTTGGAGTTTTGTCACTAAGCATGGAACAAACCACAGTTCCCATTGTAGACCACACTCTCTCTCCCACAGATCTGCATGTTATATGATGATATAAAATGGCCTATATCTGTCATTGCAATGTCACTCAGCATAATTCCCAAGTCCCAAAAAAGCCCTTTTATTACAACTGCTTTCCCCTCTCCCTGCCCCCCAAAATGTCCAGTGGCAAAAATTTTAGAGAGTTCAAAATATTCACAGATAAACAGAAATTAAGAGAATATGCCAATAAGAAACCTGCATTTCAAGAAATACTAAAGGAAGCTCTACAGGTTGAAAGGGAAAAAACAGGAGAGAGTTTGAGGAGAGTGTAAGAACAACTAAAAAGTCAAAAAGAGAAATAAAAACAACATATGACATACATAAACCCAAAGAAAATATGGCTGATGTAAGAAAGTCATTGAGAGTAATAACACTGAATGTTACTGGATTAAACTCAACAGTCAAGAGACACGGATTGGCACAATGGATAAGGGAATATGACCCATCTATATGTTGTCTACAAGGAGCCCTCTTCCCTTTCTG
Source organism: Chaetophractus vellerosus (assembly GCA_004027955.1). Classification (NCBI taxonomy): domain Eukaryota; kingdom Metazoa; phylum Chordata; class Mammalia; order Cingulata; family Chlamyphoridae; genus Chaetophractus; species Chaetophractus vellerosus. The sequence goes on along the minus strand of PVKH010049438.1, from coordinate 744 downwards.
ATGGTCCTAGCAGTAACTGGAAGGTAAGTGTTAGGAAGAATCCCCATAAATTTTGCATGTTAGTGCCATCTAATGGTCAAATGTCTTAATTGGCTCTGAAGACCTCAAAGTTAAATTCATCACAGTCATGAATTGAGGATTATAATTAATCTGCAATACAGGAATGTGCATTTGAGGTCTACTTCAAAAAAAATCAGAACTCATAGAAAGGCTCTGCCAACTTTTTATAATATTTTTCCCTAAAAACACACATAGATCAGTAGAAAATTAGGGATTGGAGTGTATTTCGCAATGGAGAATTTGGCAGTTGACCTTGTAACAATTCAGGGCAAAGTTATTAAAGTGAAACAAAGCTGGATTTTTAATCCCCTTTCCCTCCTTCCTTGTGTAACTTTGGAAGAAATGGCATTTGTACAGTAATTTAAATAACAATAGAAATATGTGGAATATTTATAATGCACATATTCTTGGAACCCAAAACTTTAACATCTAGCAATGTTGTCCACACACACAAACCAAAGTTGCACAAGTTGAGGATGATTATTGCAAAAACACACATGGAAAATGTGTAACAATATGATGTTAGACATAAATAAGTTCAAATCCCCTAATGCTATGTCTACATTGTTAAATGAAATTTCATTATGTAGATGAAAAATGTTAAGAGAACAAAAGCTGTCCCAAGAGACCTGACCCAGCCAGCCTAGGGTAAGAAAGGGAGTGGCATGACCCAGAGTCTTCTGA
>PVKH010049437.1:0-10100 GCA_004027955.1 Chaetophractus vellerosus | reverse complement strand
CAGTTTTACCTGTGTGAAAACACTAATGGTTTATTACTGCACACCTTTTCCCAACTCCACAAACTCATCAACATTGGTGGCTTGAAATCGGAAAATGCTATAAATTAGTACTTGTTTTACTGATCAATACTAACTGATGGAAAACATGCTAATAATGTACTCTAACTTAAATGTGTTTCAGATCAGTCACCATTACATTGTAAATAGGACAGAAGAGGGAGTATTCTTTCAGTATTTAAAAACTATTAAAGTTAATCATGTCATTACAGATGAGTGAAGTTCCCACACACGTCTTTGTTCGTCTATCTTAACCATTAACATAAGTCATAATATCAACCAACATTTATCTTGGAGCTATGCCTGTTTTTGAACAAATTTCAACATTTTAAGTGAATCAAGTAGTAAATTAATATTTACTCAGTCTGATTTTGTCAGGTCGTGGATGAATTATAACCATAGGTTGGCTATGATTACAAGAGTTTGGCAAAAGTCAATGAAAACATTGAGAGAATCAATTGGTTATAGGGAATTTACAATGAAGATTTTGTACTTTTATTATTTATAAATTGTTTGCTACACATATCAGTAAAATTCATAAGAAATGTACCATGGTGATTTGGAGCTACGTACCCCAGAAAAAAATATGTCCTATAATCCATTCATGTGGGTGTGAACCCACTGTAAACAGGACCTTTAGATGAGGTTACTTCAGTTAGGGTATAACCCAACTGACTCAGGATGGATCTTAATGCTATTACCAAAGGCCTTATAGGGAAGGCCACCGAAGGAGAAAATGAGAAGGAACAACCAGAAGCTGAACTTCAATGAAAGCCAGAAGAGAAGGAAAGAGCCAGAAGAGGCCTCCATGTGCATTGCCATGTGACAGAAAAGCCAAGAACTAAGGATTGCTGGCAGCTAGCCGCAGAACGCCAGTCTACTGGGAGAAAACACTGCCCTGATGACATCTTGATTTTGGACTCTCCTAGCCTCAAAGCTGCATGCCAATAATTTCCCATTGTTTAAGCCAACCCATTGCATGGTATTTGCTTTAGCAACAAGAAAACTAAGGTACTTATGTTTCAGAGAGTTGGTTATTAAACATTTAGCAGCATTCCACTGGGAAGGAAGACCAAAACTCAACAGAAAATGGTGAGGATATTTCAGTGTCAACCTGCTCTCTAGTTTCCAGGATATTTAATTAAGCAACTCTCCAGGGGAGCTGTGAATACTTTAGACCCTTGTTTCTCTTGGTCCAAGCATTATTCTATTCTGCCAGGTTGAACCTAGCAAGCCAAATGGATTTCATGGAAAGTTTAAGGGAGAAGAAATAAGACCATAGAGAGGCCCATAGGGTTCTCATAGAAGTGAAAGCTCCCCCTTGTCCCCAAATGGGTAGGTTTCTTTCTTCCAAAAAATTGAGAGTAAACTATCAGGTGAGCAGTCATTATTTGTTCCTTGATTTTTGTCCTACTCCCAAGGTTAACCTTCTCATGGCTGTGCACAGATATTATGTACTTAATATTTTCTATATCAACTAAATATACAGTTCTACATACATTTTTCATCTAACTTTATTCCTTGCCATCTTATTTCCTCCCTTCATACATTCTATTGTGACAGTATTTCCATATTTGACTGCCTAGGTTTGCAAACTACATTTCTACAAACACAGGTTAGAATTGAGTTGGCCATGTGAGTAATCACACCATATTGTGTCATTGTGAGCTTACAGCAGGGTTCTTAACCTTTTTAGTTCCATAGACCCGTTTGCCCGTCAGGTGAATACCACAGACACATTCTCAGAATGTAGTGGCAGATAGCTTTATGACACCCAACATCGGCATGTCTTTAAATTAAGTTTTAGGATTATTCAAAATTTTACAAATTTCTCATAATTTAAATACCTGATAACCTAATACAGTTCAACATCTTTTCAAATGGTCATTTTCAGCAAACATTTAGAAATTCGAGTTTTCCCACAGTCCCATAAAACCATCTCCACCATCCTTACCAACTTTTGCAGGCAATTATCCACTGTGCTCAGAATATGCTACATCAAAATAAAATCACATTAAACACTATACAATGTATTATTTAATAAATATATCACACCCATACCAACATGTCCCAAGAATGTTTTTAAATGCATAAAATAAAATTATAAAGGAAGACAGATATATTGAAATAGTTACTAGAAACCATGCTATAACACTATACGTTTGTGCTTCTTTAACATTAATAATCCAATACATCAAAAATATAGGAAAGTTAAAGTTAAATTTTATTTTTTAAGGACATGTCAATGTGCAGACTGTTTATCTTGAATAAGAACATTAAACTGTGGTATAGTATTTGACAAGACAACACATATCATGGACATTTAATAGAGTTTGATTTTGTTTTCATTGTTGCAAGTGTTGAAAATCCCAATTCACAAAGATACATTGTTACAAATGGAATCAAAGCTTCCATGGCTCTCTTTACAAGACCAGGATAGGCATCTCACAGGGAACACCAGAATTCGCCAAGGCTTTTTGAGTTAAACTCCAATTGTAGCAACTTTTTTATCCTAAGATCAATGAAGTTCATCTTTGGTTGTCAATATCTTCTATACAGTCTATACCAGAAAGAAAATGATTGCAGATCCTTGGTTCAATTTTGATGCCATCAAGATAGAAATACCTTTTTAGAGAGTTCGGTAACGTTTCTAAGTGTTTGCGGATATCACTTAAAAAAAGAGGGGGGCAGGGGAGAGAATTTTGTACTTCAGCTCCATCTTGATAAAGCACTTCCTCCAACATTGGAAAGTATGCAAGAATGTCGGCCTCTGCTCTCTTCTTCCATATCGGTAACTTAGCCAAGGAAGCTTGTAATATTTCAGTTGCATCCATAATGGTGACTTCACAACATTGAATGGAAAGATTTATCTCATTCACGTGGTGAAAAGTATCTGCCAGGCAAGCCAGCCCACGGATAAAATACTTTCTTCCAAAATGTTCTAAGTGGGTTTTCTTTTTCTCAGAAAAAGAACTTTGATAAAGTTGATAACTTTTATGGCCATTGACAAAACTTTAGGGTTGTTGGAAGTGTCTTTGTTGCCAGTGAACATCTGTAAAAAGCAAGGAGTGACGATGACTTGAGGAGCTTCTTTTACTAAAGTAGCAAAACCAGCTGTATTACCAAGCATTGTAGGAGCTCCATCAATGCAGAGAATGAACTTTTTCTTTCCAAAGTTTTGTGAAAAAAATTTAACCATTTCAGAAATGTCAATGGCCTTCATAGTTTCTGAAAGAGACTTAGAAAATAAGAGTTCTTTGATATCAACATGCACATAGCAAACAGAAACAAGGAGCTGGCTACATTGAGAGATGACTGTAGTTTCATCCAATTGCATAACTGAAGGGGAATGGCAAGGCTGCCATTTTAAAATACTTTAATATTTTAAAATATTAAAAGACATGTCAACTATTCTACAACGGATTACATCATTGGACAAGGGAACTGCTTCCAGTTTCTTCCTCTGTTCCATTCTACACCAATTCAACCATCTCCAGGGGGCTTACTGCTATAAGCAAGTAACTTTACTTATGTTATTTCTAATACTCAAAACTGAAAGTTTTTCCTATTTTCAGAGAGGAAACTGATATTGGAAGTGTATGTAACTTGCTCAAGTTCACACATGTAATTGAGAGAGCTGTGACAAATTCTGGTTAGTTTGACCTTAAAGCCTGGCTTTTTTTTTTTTTTTTAATTTTTCAAGGAGCTTTAGATTACATAAATGCTACCTAAAAAAAATAAGGGATTCCCATATGCCCCACTCCCTCCTACTCCCACACTTTCCCACACCAACATTGTCAGTGTGGTGTATTTGTTACAATTGATGAACACACATTGAAGCATTGCTAATAACTACAGTTTATATTATAGTTTATACTCTGTCCTACACAATTTTGTAGGTTATGAAAAAATATACAATGGTCTGTATCCTTCACTGCAATGTCATGCAGGACAACTCCAATGTCCCAAAAATACCCCCATATTACATACATTCTTCCCTCTCCCATCCCTCAGAACCTCTCATGGCCACTGCCTTTATATCAATTATAAGAGTTCTTTGATTGCTAGAACAACAAGTCTATCATAGAATAATAATGTCTACTTTAGTTTATTGTTCATTCCTAATCTTGAGGGTTTTGGGATGCTGATGCCCACTCTGCTGCTAACGAGAGAGAGCTTAGCTCCCACGGGGCAGTTGGATGGAACTATCTTGCTTGCAGTTACTTGCAGACACTTGGAATGGGCACTGTCCATGTCCTTGTTAGTTGTCCTTACTGAGTGCAGTGAATTGGAGAGTAGGTGTTGAAACTCTGCTGAAATTCAGGGTTCAACTGGCACATGGATGGATCAAAGATTTAAGACTCTGGGATTTATATTTATCAAATATAATGCTGATTATAAGTTCAAGTAAAAGGGCAGAAGAGCCAGGTGTAGAGAACATACATGAGTCCAACTCTGTTACACTGGGGAGCATAGATTCCAAAGTAAGGCCCACTACTAACAGGGTGCTAAATTCCTGAGGTATCTGTCCTGCATTATAATTTCTGGATGTCTCTAGAGCCCTCAGGAATTCTGCTATTTGAGGCACTGTTTGCTGTGGCAGTCAATGAGATCCTGCTGAGAACTGCATAAACATAAACCTCTGGAATGACCTCCTGACTCTTTGAAGTCTCTTAGCCATAAAAAATTTGTATTTACCATTTCCCCCTTTTGGTCAAGGTCTTTTTCCAGATGCATTGCTAGTTGGCACTTGGCAATAATCCTCACTGCCTGGGAGGCTCATCCCTGGGAGACACGCCCCACACCGGAGGGAAGGTAGTATGTTTATATGCAGAGTTTGGCTTAGAGAAAGGTCACATTTCATTAACAAGGAGGCTGTCAGGAGGTAACTCTTAGGTGGTATATAATACTAGGCTAAGTTTCAATTTCACAAGAAAATGCTCATAAGTACAATCATCAACATCATCAACATCAAGGGCCTGGCATAATGGTCTGTCTTCCTTCACCAGGCACTGCCCTTGCACTTGGGATATTCTTGCTGTCCTATTAGAGAATGTAGCAGGACTCCCCAGGATGGAAATTCAATATTCTTTTGGTTATTGTGTGGATCTCCACTCACCAAGATAATGCCCTATGAACACTTGAACATATTCATTATGCCTTAGAGGCATGCCCCAGGTGTACGCCTTCCCATGCATCTTCCCATCACTGATACCCTAAACCAGTGATCTTCCCTGCTGCTGTTGTGACCCTTCTGTGATCTAAAATTTCTTTGAAAATGAAGCCAATAACCAAGTAATTTTTTAAATAACTAATTTTTTTTAATGCAGTAAAATTTTTTTTAAAAAATTAGACCTTGTATCTTTCGTCACTGTAAGATCTGTTGTCCTTTTTGTAGAAGGACATTTGCTTCCATATATTCCCCCAGTGGCTTATTTTTTATTTTCTCTTCAAAGAAGTTTTAGGATACAGAAAAGACACAGAATATAGGTTTCCCTTATTTCTTGATTCTTCAAACAATGACAATAATGCATAGCAAAAGCTATTGTTAATTCTGTTATTAGTTTTGCTTGATTTGATTGATTTTAAACACTATTCATGTATGCTTAGTCTTTGCAGCATAATGTTCACATCTTTATTTTTAAAAATGCAGCTTAGATTCCATTTTATGAGATTACCAATAACTAGTATTGGTTTATTAGTGTAAAATAAGGAGTAATACAGTCAGATATGATAGAATGTATAATGTTTACAAATTCTTTGGGAAAAGTAAATACGCTCCCCCTGCCCCATGAAAGCATTGAAAGGAATCCTTCAGATGGTATTAAATTTCCTAATTCCCATTTAGCATTGTTGATCTTCTTACCCACTGTCCAGTCAAAATTGGGAAGGAGGTGGTTGGATTTGGCAAGCTCCTACTCCCTTTCATTCAGCTATTCCTGGCATCCTATATATTTCTCCCCTCCACTTCTGAAGGCCTATTGTGCATTCAACAAACTAATACAACAAACTGCCTAATTTCCCATAAGTGATGAAAGGGTGAGGCGTTGATCTTACTTCCCAAGGGTACTTGTATACTATGCATGGCATGACCCAAACATAAAGTCATTAGCAGCATTAATTTCCTCCCTTTTTAAGGCTGTAATGCTATAATTTCAGTCAAGTTATTAACAATCTAACTCCAAACAATACCACATTCCAATACCATATTCCAGCCTGGTAAATGCTGTCCCCAAGGTATCATAAGTGTGGAAGGTTTTGGAAACTATAACAGCAGCAGCCCAAGTAGGCACTTAGAAACTGGAGTAGTTTAACTTTGGGTTATTTACAGCAATAGCGGTATACTGCTATTTGATGAACAAACTATGATTATCCTTATAAATATTTTAAAGCACATAGATATGCATTTCTGTGGGGGGGGGTGTGCACATGCGCAAATCAAGCATATAAGTTCTTAAATAGGTTGGTTTAACTCTAACCTGAATGTAGTTCCTCTATTTCCTGAAAATCTTGGAATTTGCAAATAGGGCCAAAATCTGAGAACTAAGAGAAACTAAATGCATTATCCACATTCTGAAAGCACCAAGGTTGGAGCCAAACAGCTTCCCCAGAGTTTACAAGAATACCACAAAAATAACTTTTCTACCATAAGCATGTACCCTACCCATCTCCCAGGCTCTAAAGGTGAGGGTTGGGGAGGGGAGAGAGAGCTGGAGCTGTTTTCAACCTATGATGAGGCAAATCTCCTACCTCCTCTTCAAATTCCCATATAAATTCACTTGGCAATAAGAGGGGAGACACCAAGGGAATCATTGTAGCTATAGGAAATGGCTGCAAGAGAAGGATATCATCATTCCATTCAACGGTGGGACTGTGGCCAAGGAAGTGGGCTTCTTGATTTATTCCATGCCTATAGAGAAGGAAAAGGATCTGGAGAGGGTTGGCAGGAAGAGGCAATATGCACAGCAGGCAAGCAGTCTTTACTCCCACCCATTTGGTGTACCCAAGGTAAGGGAGTTTCCCACAGACCAAGTAGACATCATGGAAGGTAGCTGGGCTGGAGCCATTTTGCTAGTATCACCCTGAAAAGACTGCCACATGGTGAACACACACATGCACACATATATACACATTGGGGTAAGAAACTGGAGTGAAAAACCAGTGGCCACAACTTAAGATCAAGGATTGGTTAGAAGAGATGGAGCTGCAGTCAGATCTGTCAAGACAGGAAACCATGCAGTGAGAAGGCCCTGGAGCTCCTCCAATACCCCTATCCCTCCTGAGAACTCACATGTACATCTCCAGAGGGGCAACGTTTGGACACCTAGCAGGCAGAGGGTGTGAACTAGTCTGTTAGCCAGAGATGCACCAGTGACCAAGAGGAAGATGGCAATCCTGGTCTCTTATGGTAGGTGAGAACTTTGATGTAGTTTCCACTGCAGTACATCAGCTGGGACTCCAAGCCATGGCATTACTTTATTTACTTGCTAAGCTCAATGAAGGAAAACATTTTATTGTGTAGTATATTTCACATTGATAAAGCTCTAGTTTTATGTATCAAGGGAGATATGTAACTGATGAAACAGGGGAGTTCTTAGAGCTCTAGTAATAAAGGTACCCTTCCTGCTTAAGTATGTCAGTATAGATTACTATTGACTAATAATTTAGTTTATTAAGGTGTCTTGAGTGGTTATGTCCCTTCAGAACATCCCGACTTTTGTTGCAGGTTGTTTATTGCTTGTGATATTGCAAATCATCATAAATTGATTATTATAGGAAAAGTAAATAAATTGTGTTTAATCACAATGCAAAACTGTCTAAAATTTAAGAGTTTAATTATAGGTATCATTTTGCATCTTGCTCTTGCATGCCACATCACGTTTGTAAATTAGACATCAACTTCTGAGGAAGAGCAGAAAAAGAAAGGAGAGCAATGAGGCTTTAGCTGTATTTGTAATTTGCATTTGAGGTGGGGGGGGGGGAGGAGAAAGAAGAGAAGAGAGAAAAAGATCCAAAGTAAATATAGCCAAACATTTCTTTGAATTAGGAGGTAGATCTGTAGGTTATCACCTGCATGTTTTTTTTTAACTTTTCTCTATATTTGAAGTATTTCTTAACCAATTTCACAGATTAAGACCCTTTAAACAAAATGATTTGTCATAGAAAAATGGTTAAGCATGTTATTAGTTCCCAGATCCATATAAACAAGTGATGTTCTAATTAAGTCATTCTAGACTACTTTTTAAAATCAGGTCTCCTAAATCTTTGTAGTAAACCCTTACTTAACAAAATATATCAAGTTCAAGATATATAAACTTGAAGACAAAACACAACTTTTAATAAAAAGTGTTTCTGGAGATTTGCTCCTTGAGACTTACCTTACTTGACCAGTGAATTAGAATGTCCCAGTCTTTCCATCACATTTGATCTGATGGTGCATAGAAATAGAAGCCATAGGAGAGCATCCTAAGTTGAAAGATAAGCCCTTCTAAAGGGAAATATGCCCCAGGCTGAAGCTTTGAGATATTCCCTGGGACTTTTAAAGGATAATGACCAATAATTGGTACTCATGTCTGTTGCTGCTGAACAGACTAGGCAGTGAGGTATAACTTAATGAATTGAAGCTTTGGCTACTCAGCCTTACTTCAGATGCAATATTCTGCATTGTTTCTTAAATATTAAAAATAGGTAAGCCGCCAGTTTGTTAACACTGGTTTTGAGTTCATTACTGCTCTACAAACAAATATCTTGTCCTCTCTCTGACAATTCCAGGCCCCTATGAATATCTTTTGCCAATTTTGAATTTGACCTTAGGGCAATCATATGAAGCATTTATCATATTTTTTCTTCTGTGTAATGTAATACTCTACAAGTGGTAGAAAAGTCTAATGTAAGGCAGGTTCAATTTTCCTAATTTCTCTCTCTATATTGTCTTCACCATTACCACATACAGGTGTATCAGAATTTCTATAAACTTTGGAATAATTCAAGAGAACATAAGCAGACTTATGTTGTTCTCTTAAAGCTCTATAATACGACTTTCCTCATAGTGTGTCAGATGGGGCAAAGGGAAGACTCTACATTTAAACCATCCCATGGAATTATCTCATAGAGGACCTCTTATCTTAGGAAAGCTCTCTTCCTCCAACTCCTTAAACTGCCTCCATCTTCCAGTCGACCGGAAAATATCCTCCACCCCCTCTCTAGCAAAGTCTACTTTGTATCCATTGGGATTGATCTCACTTCAGGATCCACCCACCTTCTCCCAGCAGTACATTTCCATATGGAAGAGGGTCATTCAACTGTTCAATGGTGCCTCTTAAAAATAAGTGCCTGGGGTCAGTGCTCCTTCAAAGTCTACCTTTTATACACAGGGACACAGTTTACCATCACTAATTCTGAGAGTTACTACTCTGTACACCCCTAAAGAAGAAACCTTTTTCTAATCACCTTATAATTGTGATAATCCTCCCTCTGAAAATAGAGAGCGAGTCTCTTTCTTCATCTTCATTTAAATTGTGCCTAAACAAGAAAGGAACTTACTGAGCGACATACCTATTAATAATTGCTCCCCAACAACACATAGTTGTTGAGAGTACCAGTTTAGAAATTAATCCTTCTCAGTTTTAGTAGAAATGTATTATGCATAAATTGATTAAAGACTCCCCTCTGGGTACAGAATTTCTTTCTTACTGTTGTCACCACAAGAAGAGTTTGATTCCAAAGCCTTGTATATAAGCGCTCCGTTGCTTATTACACCTAAAAGGTGCTTAGCTCTTCATAAAAGATCTGCAGAGTGTCAGGCAAGGGATAAAACCAAAAATTCCTCCCTCCCCCCAAAATAACTTACATGGTGTGATGGCTAGGCTAATGTGTCAACTCGGCCAGGTAATTGTGCCCAGCTGTTGGGTCCAGCAAGCCTGGGGCTAATTGCATCTGCATCAATCAGCAAGATTGGATGAAGAATGGATGACGCTGTTATCCATTCAGTTGACTGCTTATAAAAGGGAACTGATTTCAACATTCGGAGAGAATTTCCCAGC
>PVKH010049436.1:0-10077 GCA_004027955.1 Chaetophractus vellerosus | reverse complement strand
ATGGCAAAATCTGTCAGCTTTCATATCTGAAAATGTCTATACTATGCCTTCATTTATTTAATTAGAGAAGTTGTGGGTTTACAGAATAGTCATGCACAAAATATAGGATTCGCATACACCAATCCACCACCAACACCTTACACTGGTGTGCAACATTTATTACAATTGATAATAACACATTTTTCTAATTGTACTATTAATTAAAGTCCTTGGTTTAACTTAGGGTTCACTGTTTGTGTAGTATAGTTTCATGGATATTTTTAATTTTTAACTTTTATTCTGTTACCATATATACAATCTAACATTTCCCGCTTTTAATCATATTAAGATATATATTTCAGTGTTGTTAATTGCAAATATCACACCATCCATTGCCTAAACATTTCCACCATTCCAAATAGGAAACCTGTACATTTGACACCTTAACTTCCCATTCCCTATCCTCACCCCATCCCCCGGTAACCTATATTCTATATTCTATAATCTATATTCTAGATTCTGACTCGATGAGTTTGTTTATTCTAATTGTTTCAAATCAATGAAATCATACAATAATTGTCCTTTTGTGTGTGGCTTATTTCACTCAAGATGATCTCTTCATGGTTCATCCATGTAATTGTATGTATCCATGTATCAGGACATCATTCCTTGTTTTTAAATTTATTTATTACATATACCCCCCCTCCTTTCTGCTTGTTCTTGCTGTGTTCATTCTTGCATTCTTCCATGTCTGCTTGTCCCATGCCCAGTGCTGCGACCTGCCAAGTCAGCTCACCGCACAGCGGCCTGCCTGCTCACGGGGGCTTGCCCTGCCCATGGCAGCTTGCCTTCTCAAGTTGGTCTGCCTGCTCAAGGAGGCCCCGGGAACCGAACCCGGGGCCTCCTATATGGTAAACCGGCGCCCTACCAACTGGGCTACAGCTGGCCCCTCATTCCTTTTTATGGAGGAACAATATTCCATTGTATATATATATATACCACATTTATCTATTCATCAGTTGATGGACACTTGGAATGGTTTCATCGTTTGGCCATTGTGAATAATGCTGCTATGAATATTGGTGTTCAAATATCTGTTCAAATACCTTTCAATTATTTGGGTATATACCTAGACGTGGGATTGCCAGATCATATGGTAGTTCTATACTTAGCTTTCTAAGGAACAACTGAACAGTTAACCACAGTGGCTGCATCATTTTACATTGCCACAAGAAATGAATGAATATTCATATTTCTCAGCATCCTCTCCAACACGTGTAATATTCTGATTTAAAAATACATATATCAGCCATTCTAAAGGGAGTGAAATGGTATCTTATTGTGGTTTTGATTTGCATTTCCCTGATGGCTAATGATGTTGAACATCTTTCCATGTGCTTTCTGATCATCTGTATATCTTTTGGAGACATGTTTATTCAAGCCTTTTCTCCATTTTTAAATTGGGTTGTTTATCTTTTTTTGTTAAAGGATTTCTTTATGTAATCTGGATATTAAACCTTTATTGGCTATATGGCTTCCAAATATTTTCTCCCATTGTCATTTTACTTTCATGATAAAGTCCTTTGAGGAGCAAAAGTTTTTAATTTTGATGAGGTCCCCATTTATCTATTTTTTTCTTTTGCTCCTTGTGCTTTGGGTATAAACTGTAAGAAACCATTTCCTAACACAAGATCCTGAGATACCTCCCTATGTCTTCTTCTAGGAGTTTGATAGTTCTGGCTCTTATATTTATGTCATTGATCCACTTTGAATGAACTTTTGTATATTGTGTGAGGTAGGTATCCTTCTTCTGTTTTTTGTTTTTCTGCAAATGGAGATCCAGTTTTTCCAGCACCATGTGTTGAAGAGACTGTTCTTTCCCAATTGAGTGGTCTTTGCCACCTTGTCAAAAATCAGTTGGCCATAAATGTGAGGATTAATTTCTGAGCTCTCAGTTCTATTCCATTGGTCTATATGTCTGTCCTTGTGCCAGTGCCAAGCTGTTTTGATTACTGTGGCTTTGTAATAAGTTTTAAGGCCAGAATGTGTGAGTTCTACAATTTCATTCTTCTTTTACAAGATGGCTTACCTATTCGGAACTCCTTACCTTTCCACATAAATTTAATGATTGGTTTTTCCATTTCTACAAAGAAAGTTTTTGGAATTTTGACTTGGATTGCATTGCATCCATAAAACGCTTTGGGCAGTGTGACAATTTGAGATTATTTTATGAATCTCAAAAAAAGAAAGATTATGTTTGAAAACTAATATATTCCTCTGTGTGTGATACCCTTTGATTGTATGAAATTCAGCTCAGTGTCCTTTCCTTAGATTACATGATAAGATTGCCTTAGGGCTTTTGATTGGACTATGTCAGTGAGGCTTGACTCAGATTGACTCTTGCACCCTTGCTGGGTCTGATATAAATGTACTCACACAGACAGACAGAAGAAAAGGGGGACTGCCATGTTTGATCCTGCCATGTAAGAGAAAGGATCACTTAAGCTTGAAGCCCTAATAGATGGCCCATGGAGCAATTCAAGCTTATGCCTGATAGCTTGCAGCTGAAATTGGGAAGAAAGTAGAGCATCTCAGCCTGACAGGGTAAGCTCAGAGGGAAGGCTGAAACCTAGGCAGAGATCACTGGCCATCTTGCTTCACCACATGGCAATACACCAGGATCAACAGTAGCTGACATTTGTGAGAAAGCATCTCTGGTGGTGCCTCAGTTTGGACTTTTCATGGCCTTGAAACCGTAAGCTTCTACCCTCAAATAAATCCCCTTTATAAAGCCAACAGATTTCTGGTACTTTGCATTGGCAGCCCTTTGGGAGTTTTGTCATCTTAACAACATATAGTCTTCCAATCCATGAGCATGTATGTCCTTCCATTTATTAAGGTCTTTGATTTCTTTTAGCAATGTTTTGTAGTTTTGTGTGTAAATCCCTTTACAACCTTGATTAGATTTATGCCTAGGTATTTGATTCATTTAGTTGCTATTGTGATTGGAATTCTTTTTTTTTTTTATTTCTTCTTCTGTTTCTTAATTGCTTGTGTATAGAAACAGTACTGGTTTTGAGGTATTGATTTTGTATCCCATCACTTTGATGAATTTATTTATTAGCTCTGGGAACTTTTTGTGGACTTTTCTGGGTTTTCTGTATAAAGGATCATATATTTTGCAAATAGAGAAAGTTTTATTCCTTGCTTTCCAAGTTGGATGCCTTTTATTTCTTTTCCTTATTTAATTGCTCTGACAAGAACATCCAGTATAATGTTGAATAATAGTGGTGACAGTGAGCATCCTTGTCTTGTTCTTGATCCTACAGGAAAAGCTTTCAATCTTTCATCATTAAGTAGGATGTTAGCTGTGGGCTTTTCATATATGTCCTTTATCATGTTGAAGACATTTCCTTCTATTCCTAGTGTTCTATCATGAGGGGGTGCTGAGTTTTGTTAAATTCCATTTCTGCATTAAATTGAGATGATCGTGTGGTTTTTCCCCTTCATTTGGTTATGTAGTATATTACAGTAATTGATTTTCTTATGTTGACCTAATCTTGCATACCAGGGATAAATCCTACCTGATCATGGTGTATAATTCTTTTAATTTGTTGTTGAATTTGGTTTGCTAGTATTTTGTTGAAGATTTTCCATCTATATTCATAAGGGATATTGGTTTATAGTTTACTTTTCTTGTGGTATCTTTATCTGGCTAAGGTTGGCTTGTAGAATAAGCTACAGAATTGAAGTTAAATCTTCTTGGAATGTTTGGTAGAATTCCCCTGTGAATCCATCTGGTTATAGGCTTTTCTCTATTGGAAGGTTTTTGATGATTTATTAGTCTGTCTCTTTAATAGTAATTAGTTTGTTGAGAACTTCTATTTCTTCTTGAGTCAAATGTATGTAGTTTGTGTGTTTCTGAGAACTTATCCACTTCATCTAGGCTATCTAATTTACTGTCATCCCATTTTTCAAAGTATCCTCTTCTAGTCCTTTTTATTTCAGTAGGGTTGGTAGAAATGTCTCCATTTTCATTTCTGATTTTAGTTATTTGCATCCTTTCTTTTTTATTTGTCAGTCTAGCTAAAGGTTTGCCAATTTTATTGATCTTTTCAAATAACCAATTTTTGGTTTTGTTGATTCTGTTGTTTTCCTTTTTTTTTCCTATTTCATTAATCTCTGCTCTAATCTTTGTTATTTCCTTCTTTCTGCTCACTTTGGACTTATTTTGTTCTTCTTTTTCTAGTTCTTCCAATTTTGAGGTTAGGACACTGTTTTGAAATCTTTCTTCTTTTTTAATGTAAAAATATAGAACTATAAATTTCCCTCTCAGCACTGTCTTCACTGCATCCTGCAAGTTTTGACATACTGTATTTTCATTTTCTTTTGCCTCATGATATTCCCTCATTTTGCTTCTGATTTCCTCTTTAACCCATTGGTCAATTCAGAGCGTATTGTTTAATTTGCACATATGTGTGAATTTTCCATTTTTCCCTCTGCTATTGGTTTCTAGCTTCATTCCTTTGTGGCCAGGAAATGTGCTGTATGATTTCAATATTTTTAGTTTTTTGGGACTTGTTTTGTGACCCTATATATGGTCTATCCTGGAGAATGGCCCATGTGCACTTGAGAAGAATGTGATTATGTTTTTGTTGGATGAAGTATTCTATATATGTCTATTAGTTCTTGTTGGTTTGGAGTATCATTCAAGTGTTGTGATTCCTTACTGATCTTCTGACTAGATGTTGTATCCATTATTGAGAGTGTTGTATTAAAGTATCCTACTATTAGTGTAGAACATCAATTTCTCCCTTCAAATTTGTCAGTATTTGCTTCATATATTTTGGAGTTCTGCTGTTAGGTGCATATATATTTATAATTGTCACATCACCTTTTCCTGTTGATTTCTCCTCTTTATCAGTATATAATGACCATCTTTGTCGCTCATAACTGTTTTTTACTTAAAGTCTATTTTATTCAATATTAGTATAGCCATACCAGCTCTCTTTTGGTTACTGCTTTCATGGTATATATTTTTCCCCATCTTTCACCCTCAACTTATTTGTATATTTGACTTTAAGGTGAGTCTCTTGCAGACAACATATAATGGGTCAAGCTTTTTTAGCCATTCTGCCAATCTCTGTCTTTTAACTGGAGAGTTTAATCCATTTACATTTAAAGTCACTACTGCTGGGGGCCAGCTGTAGCCCAGTGGATAGGGTGCCGGTTCACCACATGGGGGGCCCCGGGTTCAGTTCCTGGGGCCTCTCCAAGCAGGCAGACCACCTTGAGAGGGCAAGCCACCGTGGGTGGGGTAGAGCCGCCATGGACAGGGCAAAAAGCCTCTACGGGCAGGGCAAAGCCACCACGGGCAGGGCAAGTCACCCGCGAGTGGAGCAGAGCCACCCGCGAATGGAGCAGAGCCGCCCACGAACAGAGAAGAGCTGCCCATGAGCAGAGCAGAGCCGCCCACGAGCAGGGCAAGCTGCCTGCATGGTGAGCTAACTCGGCATGTTGCTGCAAACGGGGGAAACAAAGCAGACACAGAAGAACACAAAAATGAACACAGCAAGAAGCAGCAGAAAGCGGGGGTGGGGTGGGTGGTGGGAATATATAACAACAACAAAAAAGTCACTACTGCTTATATAGGATTTTCTTTTGCCATTTTGCTATTTAGCCTTTGTAAGCCTTATCCATTTTGGCCCTCACTTCTGTTAAAGCTTTCTTTTATATTTATTTGCTTTTTTGCTTTGTACCATAATACATGACTTCTCATTTCTATCCAGTTATATTTTGCATTTATTTTCTTTGTGGTTATCATGGAGTTAAAATTTAACATTCTAAATATGTTACAATCATAATTGGTTTGATACCAAATTAACTTTAATAGCATGCTCATATACTTTTTCCTGTAGCCCTTGTGTCCCCACCACTTTTTGTACTTGTTACAACTTATATCTTTGTACACGTCTTAATCCCCCCCCACCCATTATTGAAAGAAAATGTTGCTGGAAATAAAATTCTTGGTTAGCAGTTGTTTCCTTTCAGCACTTTAAGTATTTAAACCCACTTCCTTCTTGCCTCCATGGTTTCTGATAAGAAATCAACCTCAATCTAATTGGGATTTCTTTGTATATAACATGTTGCTTTTCTCTGGCAGCTTTCAGTACTGTCTTCTTGTCCTTTGCAATCAATCATGTGATCAATATATGACAGGGTGTGTTTTCTTCATGTTTATCCTATTTGGTATTCTCTGGGCACTTGGGTGTGCATAACCATGTCTTTTGATAAGTTTGGGGAGTTCTCAGACATTATTTCTTCAATTATTCTGTTAATTTCTCTCTTTCTTCTCTTTCTGGGACTCCCATAATGTGTATATTCACACGCTTGATGTGTCCCAGAGGAATCTTAGGCTATTTTTACTTTAATATTTCTTTTTTCTTTCTGCTCCTCAGCCTGATTTATTTCAAGTGTCTTGTCTTCAACTTCACTGGTTCTTTCTTCTGCCAGCTCCAACCAACTCTTGAAACCCTCCTGGGCATTTTTCATTTCACTTATTGTGGTCTTCAACTCCAGCAGTTCTGTTTGGTTACTGCTTAAATTTTTTCTCTCTTTACTAAGACTCTCACTCATATTACTTGTTCATTGTTTTTCCTGATATCCTTTAGTTCTTTCTCTGTATTTTCCTTGATCTCCTTGAGCATTTTTAAGATAATTACTTTTTAAAGACTTTGTTCAGTATGTCCAAATTCTCATCTTCTTCATTTACTTTTCTTTATTTTTATCCACTTCCTTTGAATGGGCCATCATTTCCTATTTCTTTGTTTGTCTTGTACTGTTTTGTTGTACACAGTACATTTTAATATTCTGAAATTTTTACTCTGGGATTCATTCCTTGAGATGTCTGTGTATTAGTTTTGTAATCATAAAAATCAGAAACTTTCTTGCCCGTCAGGCTTCCTGTCAGGAAGGTCAGCCCAAGGCAAATGCAGTGTGCAGGATTTTCCGTGTCTTTCTGGGCCTCTGTCTTGTCCTGGGCTCTTGCCTGTTAGTTAATTTTGGAGTTCCCCTGTTTACAGGAGTTTGGTTGTCTTCTCTGTTTCCCTGGAAAAAGACTTCACTTTCCTGGGTGTTTGAAGCTGGCAACCCTTTGTCCCAGACTATCCACTTCTATAGTTTTTTATAAATCTTTTGTTGTCCCAAGCTGCTTTTGCCTGGAGGTCAATTTCTGGGAAGAAGGCACACTGGAGAGGAGTTTCCCAAGTCAGTCTTTCCAAGACAAAAGGGCCATGAACACATGCAGGGAGTGCAGACCAGCTACAAAATGCCCTGGGTTGGGGATCAGATCAGAAGGCTGCCAAGATTTTCTCTGATGCCTCCATAAAGCTGAGTTATCCTGGTCTGCCCATAAAATGCGGCCCTTCAGCTAACTGTCACCCACAGCCATGAGGACTTCAAGTTTCCACTTTCACCACCCCTGTCCAGAGCAGATTGAACAATGGCTACCCTCAAGCCAGGTACCCATCGATCCAAATTCACTAATCAAAAGCTGTGATAAGTGATCAATCATGCCCATCCCTGATCTTGGTATTTTTTATGTCCTTTTCTGTCACCAGCAGCTAACTGGAGAACTGAACTCCATAGTGGTCTGCTGTGAGAGTGGGGGAATGGGTGCTGGTAGTCTTCTAGACATAGCTATTACATAGTGACCAGGGTCTACTTAGGGTCTTGCCATATGCATGCATAGTCCAGGAGTCAACCAAGAATGCAAGGGATGTGTATACACAGATATTGAAGCGCCCCCTCCATGACTGCAGCCATTCAGATTTCACTCCTCAGTTTCCATATACTTTGGCAGATCCAGATCCAAAGGTGGATCTCATTCCACTGCGATCCCTTTTATCAAGGATCAAATTCCCACCATTTTCTGCCTGCTTTTTATCACTCTCTATGCCTTTAGGTAGCATGCATATATATGTGTGTGTGTGTGTGTGTGTGTGTATACAAACCTAGAAAGACATACGTACATTCGAATTTGTCACTTTTAGTGAGAATATTTGTCTGATAGAAGCTACTTCATCATTACATGAATATATGAACATGGTACTTTTATGGTTCTTTCAAATTTTATTTTAAATATTAAAATTGTGACACATTTTATAAAATATTTTTAACTTCATATTTCATATGCTGAAGCTTGGACCAAGCCTTATTACATTATTAAAATGACTTGAAAAGACATTTCTTTTCATGTTGAGGATCAACCCAGGATGTGAAGGAAAATTAACTTGCTGAAAATAACTCAGTAGTCTAGAGAAAGTGGTTCTGAAACCAAAGTTCATTCTTTTATTGTCATTTATTATTATGTGCTAGCTATTTTCTTAACTAAAGTATCATCTCAATATATATCCATAGCTTTATGGATGTATGAAGGAGGGTTTACAGATGCAAAAATTATAGTAGCTCATAGACTACATGAAAATGTTGCAAAGAAGGGTAACCAGAGAAATCAAAGAAATGTAAGACATGGTCAAGAAAAAAATTCTGTTTATATGATTAAATCAAATTGGTGTTATTAAATCTAAAACCAACTTTTATGAAATATCTCAATAACATCAGGCACAGCACAAGGCAATTTATGTTATTCCTTCTTCTTCCTAGGAAGTGTTAAAGTTCTTTTGGAAAAACTCCCTACAGTACATTTGCCAAATATTCCTGGTGTAATTTTTTCTTTGCTCCATCTGGGTCCATAGACTCACTGAACTTATAAAATAAGACCACCAGGATGTTCTAATATCTACTGCCATCACGTAACTGCACTTACTTGGAATCTTGGTATCTAGTATCTCAGTCTTGCACCTGATAAGTTCAAGGACATGCTATGGACACCATGGTGTCTAGAAGTCAGATAGATGGCTTCAGGCCAAAGAACTGCTGTTGAAAAATGTCTACATATACCTAAATTAGAACTGACAACCAGCCCTGGATTTATAATGCAAAGTTCTTCAATTTGGAATGCCAGAACTTAGCTAGTCAATGAAACAGCACAAACTGAATTCTTTTGTTTGTTTGTTTGCTTCGGGGCCCTTCTGTTATTGTCCTTTGCATACATGTGTCTTCAATTTAAAGGAAAATATTTCTGATGTTAAAATGATTAGTCAAAAGTAGTTATTCCATTTTAATATCCAAAGTGGCCTGAATGTAGCCCATAGTTAATGTATGTGTTGCAGAAATAGGATGGTGCAATGACTTCTGAGTTATCTGTTAGCTTCTCACTGACTTGGTGTATAGCTTTTGCTATATAGAATTTATGTCTTGGAAAAAATTTGCCTATTAATGATATGTAAGACACATTTATAAATTTTTATCTTTTAGTATATGCTAAAAATTGTTTTTATCTATAATAACATGATTTTTCACAGATATTTTCTAGCTTAAGCATAGCTAGAAAATATTAAGCATAGCTAGAAAATATTACAACCTTTATTCATATTTATTTCATATAAATTATAAAAAACAAATTAAGCACTACAGATCTCTAGGCAAGGGATTGACTCCACCCATCCCTTGGTTCTTATATCACATATAGAACCCAATGCTTTCCGAGAAGAGTGAAGGTTTCATAAAATGAAGGGGTTGACAGCATGTTCCTCAAGCTTTGTTTGGCCATCTGCAATATATTGCAGTTTACATGCTATAAGATGTTATCAAGGTGGTTAATTTTTTTAAAAAATGGGTCCTTTTAATTATTTTTTTTTTGTTTTGTAAAAAGATAATATCTTCAAATATCACAAAATCTTAAACACTTAGAATAAAGTATGAAAAGTCACCCTCCCACTCTTGTTTCTAACCCATAATACTCACCCTGGAGATAACCAGAGATACCACTTTCTTAGGGATCCTTCTGGAATATACTATGCATATACAACAAGCCGACTTGCCTCCATATTCCACTTTCCATCTCTCTTTTTTTATAACATAAATAGTGGTATCCCATACACATTATTTTGCACTTTGATTTTTTTCATTTGTTATGTCGTGGAGATACTTCCAATCTTTTTTTATATAGCTGTGCAGTATTCTTTTGTAGAGATA
>PVKH010049435.1:0-10099 GCA_004027955.1 Chaetophractus vellerosus | reverse complement strand
CTGCCCCGCCCACGGGGGCTTGCCTTTCTCAAGGCCGTCTGCCCGCTCGGAGAGGTCCCCGGGAACCGAACCCGGGGCCTCCCATGTGGTACACCGGCGAGCTCTTTATCCACTGAGCTATCTAGCCGGGCCTAGAGATTCTTATTTAATTGGCCTAGGGTGTAGTGTAATCGTTAGTACATTAAAAAGCTCTCTAGATGATTCTAATATGCAGCCAGGATAGAAAAATACTTATTTAGACCAACACCCTCACTGTAAAGAAGGTAAAGGAAGTAGAAGTGACAGGAGATCAAGAGCTCAACCCGCTGTCTCCCAGCTCCTAGTCCTGGGTGCTCTCTAGGACACAATGTTGCCTTGGCCTCACTACCCCAGTCAGAGTGGCCCACATTTTATTCATGGACACACCAGGTCTACCCCCGTGTTAAATCCGCAGATATAAGCTGCCATTTAATGAGGGCTGCTTATGTGCCAAACACAGGGCAAACCACATGACACATTATCTCTAATTCATACAACAAGCTTTCAAGGAAGGTATGAGTGTTTCCATTTTAAGAGGAGGAGGCTGCCCTTCAGAGACTGTAAGAGACTAGCTCAAGTGACAGCTAGTGAGAAGTCAGAATTTCACTCAGGTCTTTTGGGCTCCAAAGTCCAGGCTCTTTGGCTACACCTCACTGCCATCCTTTCCTGGGCATTTCCTGGGTAATTTCTCCATTAAGAACAAGATCTAGTTTCACTCCCTCCCCAAAAGTCCTTTCACCCCAGCCCGCAGGAATCTCTTTTTTTTTTCTTTTGTTACATATCCCTCCCCTCTCTGCTTGCTCTTGCTGTGTGTTCATTTTTTTGTGTTCTTCTATGTCTGCTTTGTCTCCCCCCGCTGCAGTTGTGTCAAGTCAGCTCACTGTGCAGGTGGCTTGCCCCGCTTGTGGGCGGCTCTGCTTCCGTTCCCGGGCGGCTTTTTCCTCCGTTCACAGGCGGCTTTGCTCCATTCGCAGGCGGCTTGCCCTGCCCGTGGTAGCTCACCCTGCCCATGGCAGCTGTGCCCTGCCCGTGGTGGCTTTGCCCTGCCCATGGCGGCTTTTTACCCTGCTCATGGCGGCTCTGCCCCGCCCATGGCAGCTTTGCCTTCTCAGGAGGTCTGCCTGCTCGGAGAGGTCCCCGGGAACCGAACCCGGGGCCTCCCATGTGGTGTACCGACGCCCTATCCACTGGGCTACAGCCGGCCCCCAGGAATCTCTTTAGAGTCTACCTACGTACCTAGTAATTAATTTTGTCATGTATATGACCTGTTTCCTTCTCCATGAGGCTGGGAAGGAGAAAGTCTTTCCTTGGTGTTTCTGTCCTGGTCCTGTAGCTGTGTCAAAGTTTGGTGATTTTGCAAGATCATAATGTTGAGTCTTTTGTGAGACTCCTCCCCTGGGAACGCCTGGCAAAGGGATTACCAACAGGCCCGGGGGATGTTGAAATTTTGAGCTGAGAGGGAACGACGCAGCTGAGAAGGAACGAAGCTTTCCTCAGTTTCAGATTTGTAGTATAGTCTCTTTTCTACAAATAAACCTCTAGGTGTCAGTCAAGAGCCTAGTTCTGAGAACCCGAGAGTCTCATAAATGAAATTTAAAAGTCTCAGTCTGGAAGGAGTTCTTCTCATCTAACCACCACCCCAAAGCTAGAATTATCTCTCCAACATTACAAGCTCAGCAGCGGTACTTCTGGCCCATGGGCTAGAGATAAGGAGCTCCTGCTTCTGAGGCAGTCTCTTCCATGTTTGGACAGCGTTATTAGAATATTGTTCTTGATTTTATATGAAATGCTGCCTTCTTGTAGCTTCCACATACTCCACAAGGGAATGAAGTAGAAACAGCCCATGCAGTACAACTGGGCCTGGGGTTTTGAGAGCCCTGTTGTGTCTGGGAGAGGCCCTCCACACAAGATCGATTACTTCAGGATGTTGCTGGTACCTGTCGCTGCCCAGCTGCTCTGGGCTGTCCTGCCCATCAGCCCTCCCTCCTGGCCTAAGCACTGTCTACCCTCAGATGAACAGAGAAGGAGGGAGGTGAGCCACACACCTCTAGAAGAGAGCTCTCTCTTCAAACCCAGGGATAGAGAAGGGTGACTCTTTCCAGCAGGGTCCAAAGACTTGAAGAATATATATGTCTTGCTCAGAGAAGCTGCCTTTTCACTTCTGATCTCCCCAACGGCTCCTCTCCAGAGCCTGGTTCTTCTTAGCAAAACCCACTTTCTCTGTTCAAAAATTAAAGAGGAAGCCCTGCACCAATAAAGATAGCAGAGTGAGATGCTTCAGGGCTTTGCTCTCCCACAGAAGCTTTGAAACTAGCATGAATTGGAAGAAACATTTTTCTCAAAGTTCCAGAAAACAGTTAAAGTACTGTGGTAACAGGGAGAGCACCAAATCAAGAAAAGGGCTACTTAAAAGCCTTAGGATCTCCTGGTGCCCTGCCTGACCCTTCCCTACCCCTCACCAATTGGTGGAGCCAGCTCATGCTCCCAGTGCAGCTCCCTGGTCCCAGTTCTGGATGGAATAGAGTAATCCTCATGCAAATACTGGGAGCATGTATGTCTGGCCCAATCGTTGTGGTGACCTGAGAGACTTGCCATCCCAGAACATGCCCTGCATTTAGAAGGTAGCTCACCAAGCTCTCTTAAAGAGTACTATGGGAGAGCAGTCAAGGCAAAGGATTGCTGGCTGTAGGACATACAGTGAAGCACCCGGGATGGTGAGGAAATGGTTTCCTAGGGAAGAGGGGACATAAGTAACCATGTAAATCTGGAAATTCCCAGGGCCACACATGTATGCCCAAGATAAGATGCATGCGTGTGCAGAAAGGATAAGAGAGGTCTGTCTGTGCTTTGCCAGGATCTGTTCTCTAAATTCATTGGATGGATAATTCCTGAAGGAGACAACTTGCACAGGTGAATCTGCAATACCTGGGAAAAGTGTTTCCTTTCTATTTTTTTTCCCCGTGGCATTCAAGGAGCTCTGTCATAACAAAGCTGGATACAAGCTTAAGGACACAGATACCTCAGGGTCTAAATTCCAGCAATAACACATTAAAATATCAAAATGCCCAGATTTCAACAAAATATTCTAAAACATACAAAGAAACAGGAAGTGATGTCCAGGCAAAGGAGAAGCATAAGCATTAGAAACCACCAGTGAGGAGGATCAGACCAGGGACATTCCAGAGAAAGACTTTTAAAAAGGGGTCTTAAATATGCTCAAGGAGCTGAAGGAAAACATGGACAAAGAACTAATGGAAATAAGGAAAATAACAGATGAATACAGAGAATATCAATAGAGAGGTGGAAATTATGAAAAGGTCCCAAACAAAGCTGAAGACCACAGTAAGAGAAATAAAAAATTTCCTAGAGGGGTTCAACAGCAGATTGGAACTGGCAGGAAAAAGAATCAGTGAGCTTGAAGATAAGACAATTTGAAATCATCCACTCTGAGGAGCAGAGGGAAGAAACAATGAAGAAAAGTGAGATCCTGAAGACCCTGTGGGGCCCCATCAGGTGTACCAATATACACCCTGGGGGAGTCCCAGAAGGAGAAGAAAGAAAGGGGCAGAGAGAATATTCAAATAAAATAATCACTGAAAACGTCCCAAATTTAACAAAAGACATGAATATACACATCAAAGATGCTCAACAAACTCCGAACAGGATAAACTCAAATAGACCCCACACTGTGGCATATTGTAACCAAACCGTTGAATGCCAAGGATAAAGAGAGAATTCTGAATGTCGCAAGAGACAAACAATGTGTCACATACAAAGGAGCCTCAATAAGATTAAGTGAAGATTTGGCATTGCAAACCATGGAGGCAAGAAGGCAGTAGGTTGACATAGTTAAAGTGCTGAAAACAAAATAAATTGCCAACTAAGAATTCTTTTTTTTTTTTAAGATTTATTTATTTTATTACATATCTCCCCTCCCCCCCGCTGTGGCGACGCACCGAGACTTGGTCACTGCGCAGGCGCGGCTTTCCCCGCTTGTGGGTGGCTTCTGCTTCCATTCACGGCTGGCTCTCAGTTCACGGGTGGCTGGCTGCGCTCCATTCGCGGGCGACCTGCCCTGCCCGTGGCGGCTTTTGCCCTGTCCGTGGCAGCTTTTTGCCCTGCCCACGGCGGCTCTGGCCTGCCCATGGCAGCTTGCCATTCTCAAGGCAGTCTGCCTGCTAGGAGAGGTCCCCGGGCCAAACCCAGGGCCTCCCATATGGTATGCCGGTGCCCTATCCACTGGGCTATCGAGCCGGCCCCCCAACTAAGAATTCTATATCTGCAAAACTGTCTTTCAAAAATGAGGGAGGAATTAAGACATTCCCAGAGAAAAAAAAACTGAGGGAGTTTGTCGCCACTATACTGGCCCTATAAGAAATGCTGAAGATCTGCAGGTTGAAGGAAAGGACACTAGACAATTGACTGAAGCAACATAAAGAAATAGAGATCTCTGGTAAAGATGATGACTTTGGTCAGTAGAAATACAGTCCTGTTGTATTTTGGGTTTGTAACTACACTTTTTACTTCCTACAGGATCTAAAAGGCAAATGCATAAAATGTAATGATAAATCAGTGGTTTTGGACTCATAATGTATAATCATGTAATTTGTGAAAAGAACTACATCAAGATGGACGGTACATAGAACATAGTCCTATAAATATAGTTTATGTATGATATTGAAGCTAGGTTGGAATCAAAGCAAATGAAATTGTTATGGATTAGGCTGTTATATTTAAGCCCCATGTTAACTACAAAGAAAATGTTGGAGAATATGCAAGCTCATAGAGACAGAAATTAGAATATAGGTTTCCAGTGGTGGGGGAGAAAGGCAATGGGATGATAATGCAAATATTAACAAATGTTAGCATCCCAGTAGGATGGGGATGAATGGGGAGTTAATACATAATGGTTTCTAATGCATATTAGAAATGCATAATTAATGCATAGTTAATGCATATAGGTTTCTATTTGGGGACATGGGAAAGTTTTATCAGTGGAAGGTGATGAAAATACTGCAATAATGTGAATGTGATTAATCTCATACTGAATGCCTGGGAGTGGTTGGGATGGGAAAGTTTATGTGGTATATATATTCCTACAATTGAAAAAGAAGAGGAAGGAGCAACCAAAGAGACAATGACAGTTAAATGCAATATATGATCCTGGATGGGATTTGGCAAAGGAGGAAAAAAGGCTCAAAGGGACATATTGGGACATAGAGAAAAATTGGAATATAGACTGCAAGCTTTTTTTTGTTTTTAAAGATTTATTTATTTCTACCCCCTCCCCCACCCCGCCCTGTTGTTTTGCACTTACTGGGTGTTCTTCTGTGTCTGCTTGTTTTCTCTCTAAGTGGCACTGGGTACCAATCCTGGGACCTTCTGGAGTAGGAGAGGGGTGTTCAATCTCTTGTGCCACTTCAGCTCCCTCATCCTGGTCTGCTGCGTCTCTTATTGTCTTTCCTCTGTGTCTCTTTGTTGCGTCATCTTGCTGCGCCAGTTCTCTGTGCGGGCCAGCACTCCTCATGGGCCAGCTTGCTTTTCACCAGGAGGTCCTGGGAATCAAACCCTGGACCTTCCATATGATAGATGGGGGCCCAATTGCTTGAGCCACATCCGTTTCCCTGGACTGTAAGCTTTATATCAATGTTAAAATGCTCAAACTTGGTAACTGCACTTAAGGTGGTTATCTAAGTGATTATACTTGATCTTAGAAAATGTACATGGCAAAAAAAAATGTACATGGCAGTATTAGGTGTTCAAGGAGCTTTATATATACAACCTATGTTCAAGTGTTCAGAAAATGGATTGATAAATAGGTAGACAGACTGACAGAAAGATAAATAGAATGATGGCAAGTGTGATAAAATGTTAAAATTGGTGGTTTTTTGGTATCAGGGGTATGGGTTTGTATTATTTTTTAACTGTGCTGTAGCTTTGAAAGTGTTTCAAAATAAAAATAAATAAATAAATAAAGAAGGAATTTACACTATACTTCTTGGTCCCAGTTGTGTCCTTTAGAAATACACAAAGCTAACTCAAACTCTCTTCCTCTACGATCTGTAGACAGAGATTGAGTCATCCATCCATCCATCCATCCATTCATCCATCTATCCATCCATCCAACTAACCAACCACATACCTTTACTGGAAGCCTACTATGTGCTATGCTTTAAGTCTCCTGGTAGGCAGGCAACAAGTGGCAGATGGTATTATTGTGACCAAGTCAGTCACACACAGGTCTACTTTTATATCATGAATTTCTGAGAAGGAAGTGGAGAGATGAGAGAACTAGCATTTGCTGAACATGAGCTGCCTACGGGGCAGGGTGCTAAGTGCTTGCTTTACATGCCTTACATGGTTTGAGACGACGGTCTTATGAGTTGCATTAGCTGCAGCTCCATTTTACAAATGAGGAAGCTGAGGTTCAGAGAGCTTAAATACCTTGATCAGGGTCCCACAGCTAGTGCTAGAGCCAGAGCTCCCTGCCCACAAAACCACCACACAGTGGGCCTTGCACCTGACTCAGGTTAGTCCACTGTGGTTCCCTTATAGTCACATGTCTGAAATGAATATTGCTTCACGTTTTCTTTTCAAGCATTTAAACCCAAATACCCCTCATTTTCTCTGGTTTGTTTTTATTAAGTCTACAGAGTAGTTTGTTATTGTTTCCCATAGAAGTCAAATTTCCAGTCAGTACCTTTCCATTATAAATTTAGACATATAACAGGGCATATGAAAATCAGTAGCAGTAATTTGGGTATACATCGGTTTGTTAAATTTGTTTATTCCCTAGAATTAGTTTCTGGACTCTATTTTAATTGATAAAATGCTGTGATAAGAATATCAAAGAAAATTTTGAAATAAAAAAACAAAAGGATGATTCCAAATTTCATATCCTGATACAACTATTTCCATTCGAATCCATATCTATGTCTTTATATTTTTCAATTGTAAGTCTTTAATAAATAAATGTAGGCTATTAATATAATTCCACATATCCACAGTCAAGTGATTTTTGACAAGGCTGTTAAGCCCACCCAGCTGGGCCAGAACAGTCTATTCAACAAATGGTGCTGGGAGAACTGGATAGCCACATCCAAAAGAAAGAAAGGACCCTTATCTCATGCCTTATACAAAAATTAATTCAAAATGGATCAAGGACCTAAATATAAAAGTAACAACTATAAAACTTCTAGAAGAAAATGTAGGAAAACATCTTCAAGATCTTATGGTAGGCAGTAGTTTCTTAAACCTTATACCCAAAGCAGGAGCAACAAAAGAAAAATAGATAAATAGGACCTCCTCCAAATTAAACACTTTTGCACCTCAAAGGACTTTGCCAAAAGGGTGAAAAGGCAGCCAACTCAATGGGAGGAAATATTTGGCAATCACATATCCGATAAGGGTTTTAATATCCATGATATGTAAAGAGATCATACAACTCAACAATAAAAAGACAAACTACCTGATTTAAAAATGGGCAAAAGACTTGAAAAGACAATTGTCCAAAGAAGAAATACAAGTGGTGAAGAAACACATGAAAAAATGTTCAACATCACTAGCGATTAGGGAAATGCAAATCAAAACTACGATGAGATATCATTTCACACCTATTAGACTGGCTACTAGTAAAAAGTTGGAAAACTATAAATGTTGGAGAGGATGTGGGTAGGTAGGAATATAATACTCAATGTTTTATACTTTGATTTTTTTCACTCAATATTATTTAAGGACCCGTGCTTCTGCATAGTCTTCTTAGAGATCACATTTAACAAATATCTAATAGTCTTATCGATTTCGATTACATTTTAAGGCCTTTTAGAGATGAAGTTCTGGGATTACTGACAAGAAATGTTCTCTATCCTTTAATTCATTATTTAAATAATTTGCTTAAGCATGACTTTAACTCTTTCCCCAGAATCCATTAAATATGTTACAGGGAAATATTTTTCTAATAAATGGGACATATTCTTTTTGGTGTTAGTTAAAATCTGATTTGCAATATTACTATCTCAGGATAATGACCATGAGTTTGATTTGTGTTTGCTTCTTACTTCTCAAATCCTCAGTGCCCTGATCCAGCTTACTGTAGCCCTTAGCTGCTGCGTCTGAAAACCTATTAAGGATTTAGTCAATTATTCATCTGGGCTTTGCTTTGTGGACATAGGTTCTTTCTTGGTAACTGCTTTTTGTTTCAGGGCCTGCTGTTTCTGGCAGCAGGCCAAGGAGTGGAGCCCACTTTTTTTTTTTCTCCTTGTAATCTTAATTGTGTTTTTCCTGCAATTTATTTTCTCTTCTTCAGCTTAATGGCTGCCAGAGCCAGCAGGAGAGAAAAACTAGGACATGATCAAGGTTAGACTGCTTCCAGTCAACTCCGTAGGACCCTGCTTATCTCTTGAGGCTGGCACTTGACAGTATTGCAGACGTATGACAGGAGAGCTACTATTTCCACTCTTCTGATGCTCCCAGAGGCCTACCAGGCCTGGGGGGAGCTGGGCCTGTCCAGCTTGAGAAGATAGTGTTTAATGTAAGCAAGCTGCAGCTAATAGCCCATTTTTCACATCCCATCATGGCTTTGTAGCTATCTACTTCAGCATTATGTGTGCATTTTATGGGGAAATTATACGACATAGTGGTATTTGAAATTTTGGGGGGTTCTCAAAAATGTCAAGATCTATCATTCTTCAATTGTACTCGGCTATTTCATGCCTGGACACAGCTTCCAACCAGCCATGATGAGAAGTAACAGGTGACTTAGCAGATAAGTTCCTTGAGCCATGAGAGTTCCTCCAGTATGGCCATAAAGAGGAATCACAATGTGGAATAGTCTGTGGAAAGGAGAAATGAGCGGAATGTACCTGCCTGGCCCTCTTCTGCCTCCATTTCCCATTTGTCAAGGTTCACTCCACAGGAATATAACTCCTTATACTCTGTGGGTAACTTCTATTGTTTGTCATCAGGCCTCTTGGTGGCAGCTCAGGAAGCAAGATTCCATGCCCTGTTGTATGGCATTTCATCCACCTGGAAATGGAACAATTCCGTGCAGATGAGGGTGAGTGCAGGCCTGGGCTTCAGTTCTGACTCCACCCAATTCAGGGAACTCAGCCAAGCAGCAGCAGTCCCGGAGGTGGGCGGTGTCTTTGGAAAGAGGGAAGCATTCGAGGGAATCTGAAAAGGAACACAAGGTTATGCTCCATACAAAGGACAATCAGATTTTCACCCTCACTTTTCCACTGAAATTTTGCAGAAGCCATCAATGAGGTCTTGACAAATCCAGAAAGTATTATATAGTTCTTATCTTACTGAATAGCTTTACTCCATTTGAAACTATTGACCACTTGTTCCAACCCAACTCCTGAAGGGCATGGGTTGGGGCAGCCATGAGACCAAAGAATGCACCTGGCATGAGTCAGACATTAGTTTTATTTGGACTTACGAACAGGAGGGAGTCTCCGGTGGTGGTGCTCTGGAGAATGAAGGTAGCACTCTCCAAAGAGGCAGGAAAATGAGGGGTGATATAAGGGTCTCAGAACAAAGACATTCAGAGGGTATGAGAACAGAGCTTCTGTTGGGGTCCTGTGACGTGCACATATGGGGTCTGGTGATGTTATCACTATGTACACAGGAATGAAGTTTTACCGCTCTGAGGAGATTATGGTTTACAATACCATCTATACATTATTTCCCCTCTGGGGAGGGTTGTTACCCTTTAACTCATGTCTGAGTCATGTAGGTAGCTATGGGCTGTGGGTTTAGATGGAGCCCGGGCCCTGGGTCCCCACAATCCAACCCCACGCAGCAGCCTGCGTTGACCATAGGCCAAGCATTGCATCCCCATTCCACAGCAACAGTATAAAAGTCAATAGAATAATAGGAGTCTTCCACCAAAAGCTAGTAGACCTCCAAAAACATGTCCAAAAACAGGGTCAAGAAAGGGAATTAAACGCATCAGATAGGGGGTCAATAGCTAATTTATCTATGTGCTGTATGTGCTCTTGCATATGATTTAAAGCTTGGGAAATATTACAGGAGTGATCGGAATATAAGCTGTTGCAGTTTGGCAGTTTGATGTAATTAT
>PVKH010049434.1:0-10105 GCA_004027955.1 Chaetophractus vellerosus | reverse complement strand
CCCAGACCGCATATGCTCAACCACTGAGCCACATCAGCTCCCCTGAGTAGATTTTTCATTTGTTTGCTTATTGTTTGTTTCTTTTTTTGTTTTTAGGAGGCACCGGGAACCCAACCCTGGGACCTCCCATGTGGGAAGCAGGTGCTCAACCGCTTGAGCCATATCCGCTCTGCACGCTGTTTTCTTTTTTTTCCTTTTTATTGGATTATTTAAGCTTTCTATGTTCTCCTTTAGTGAGATAGCTGTTCAAAACATATTTCTATTCTAATAGTTAGTTTCAATAATATTTATAACCACATATCTCTATCAAAATCAAGAATTAAATGTCTCCCCTCATTAAAAAAAAAAACAAAAAAACATGAGGATGGTAGCATATTCAGGCCTGCACATCTCAGGTTTTCTAAAAACAATCTAGAATGTTATTTTCTCTCATATATACTTGTTATTTTTAAAAAAATCTTCACACAGTTGAGAATCAGAGTTCACAAAAGCAACACTTTTATTCTAGTTTCAGTGTCTATTGCTATTTCTCATATTTTGTCTTTGCTGATGTTGATTTTTTTTTTTTTTAAAGGAGGTACCGGTGATCGAACCGAGGACCTTGTACATGGGAAGCAGGCACTCAAACCACTGAGCTACACTCACTCCCCCATATTTCTACTCTAATTCAATTTTCATTTAACTGCAGTAATCTTAGATTTTTCTTTTTAACCTATAGAGTGGAGACCTTACAAATCCAAAAATGTCTGTTTCTCTTTTGGCACTCAGCATAGCAACTGTGATATCCTATACCAATCTGAACCGTCTGTTTGCAGGCTTCTTTTTCTTTTTAAATATTTTTCTCCTTGTGGCTGGAAATTGGAAATTTTAGAGGGTTATGTTTAAGGATACACATTTTCCAATAATCATGACCAAAAGTAAGTTGAGCCCATTCAAAAGGAAAACTTCAGCACTGCTAAGATCTCTCTGCTCTAGGAGGTGGGACCTCTAGAGTACAGGAAGTGGGCCACCTCAGTGCTGGGCTTCTCCAGAAGTCAAACCCTGCCCTGGCACTTCAGCTCCATTCAGCATCTGGGCTGCTCAAGGTAAACAAACTGTTTCAGGGTGATGTGAGTGAACAGGGGAAATACTGTCTAACACTTAAACAATGAACATAGAAATTTACCTGCCAAAGCAGGAATTTATTAGGTATATAAGTGTCTAATTTAACAACTAAGTTAAAAGAGTCAATTATCTTCTAAAGTAGATGGGAAGGGGCCGGCTGTAGCTCAATTGGTAGGGCGCGGGTTTACCACATGGGAGGCCTCGGGTTCGGTTCCCGGAGCCTCCTTGAGCGGGTGGACTGCCTTGAGAGGGCAGGCCGCCGTGGGCAGGGCAAGCCCCCGTGGGCGAGCAGGCAAGGGGGGGATATATAATAAAAATAAATAAATAAATAAATAAATAAAGTAGATGGGGGAAAAAAGTTCTAGTTAGCAATATTTACTCAGAGCTTAAAGTGCAATGCAGTTACGAGCAGTATATCACAAAGCATTCCCTTCACACAAGGTCAGGAGAAATAACCAAACACAAACTACTACAACAAAGCCCATGCTGGGTATATATTCTGTTGTAAGATAACATTTCTCACAATTAACATTTCTCACATAAACATATCATCTATCCACTCTGTTTCATCCCACCCAAACCTTCCTAAGACTAGATATCATCAGAGAACACAAACCAAATTCTAGGCCAGGGGTTCTTAAACTTTTTTGTTCCACAGACCCCTGTGCCTGTCAGGTGAAAACCACGGACCCCTTCTCAGAATGTAGCGGCAGATAGTTTTATGACACTCAACATCAGCATGTCTTTAAATTAAATTTTAGGATTATTCAAAATTATGTTTTACAACTTTCCCATAATTTCAATACCTGATAACCTAACAAGGTTCAACATCTCTTCAAACAGTCATTTTCAGCAAACATTTAGAAATTAGAGTTTTCCCATGGCATCATAAAACCATCTCCACCATCCTTACCAAGCTTTTTGCAGGCCATTATCTAATGCACTCAGAACACATTACATCAAAATAAAAATCATACTAAGTCCACACTAAACTGTGTATTATTTAATAAATATATTACACTTGCACCAACATGTCCCCACAAGTACAAGGTTTTTTTGAATTTTCAAGTCAAGCTCATGGACCCCCTGAAATCTTTCCATGGACCTGGTCTACAGACCCCTGGGTTAAGAACCCCTGCACCAGACTGAGACATAACTTCTCCACATTCACATTCATTTATGACTTAAGGGAAGAAGAGTTATCACTTCCAAAATGTAGATGTTTAACAAATGTGGGCATGTTAGATTCTGTATGCCTGGAAGCTTTTCAGCATAACTTCTTATTTTTCTATCCATATGTCAGCTTTAGTGTGAAACAAAACTATGAAAATGATCTGTAAAACAGTGAAAGCTTACCTAAAATACCTGGACACTTTGGTTATTACAATCTCCCGTTAACTGAGCTCAACTAGAAGCTCCTTATTCCTACCCTTGTTGAGAATCTTCCTACAATGCTACATCCCTGCCTACTCTTAATTAGAGCAAAGGATCCTTCCTCAATGACCCAGGCTCTTGCATCATTCTGAGCATCATCTCATGGATCAGTTCCTGGAATGCAAATGATGCAGGAGATCAGCTGAAGTTGCACTGATCTTGTTCTCCTTTATAAACAATTAAATCCAAAACTTGTAATTTTCCTGAAAAGTACAAATGGATTTTTACTGTAAAAGTAGATTTCACTACTACACTTTTATAGATAGTACTCTCAAAGCTGACTCACTTCTACTAAAACTTAGGTCCCTGAATTAAGTTCACATTGAAAAAGCCATAGTATGTTGCAACTTAGAGAAAGCAGAGGTTGTTCAAGTGCATAAAAGGGGGAAATATTCTTCAGCATCCAACATTTTCCCAAAAGTAGTTCTCTCATCATTCTTAAGTACTCCTGATAGGTCAGTACTGCTCTCCATCCTACCAAAACAGCTATTTCTGATCAGTAAATAAAGGTGGTAAAGAAAAAGCAGAACTCATTCCACTGTTAACTGGTTCTCCAACTCAGTAGTCATCAAAATCACCTGGAGTATTTTTTTAAAATGCAGTTTCTTAGGCCCCTTCCCCTGCCCTAGAGAATCAGATTTTTCAAGTCTGATCTTAGAACCTATATTTTTAAAAAACATTCCAGAAGATTCTGGTGTTTCACCTTTACTTCTTCCTCAGGACAAGTATACACAATTTACAGATTCCATTTTAATGATAAGCCAAATAGGATATGGGACTTACTCAAGAATATACTGCTGGAAAGTGGCAGAATCAAGACCAAGAACCCAGAACTACTGACAAACTATAGGCCAATGTGTCCCACCCAGACCTGGAAAAATGAGATGACTGGCTTCCCCAACTTTTTTTTTTTAACCTAATAAAGTTATTTTTCAATTCATGCAACAACTTTGAAGTTGGCCCACCTTTTGCATGACACAGTTGTTAAGGGCACTGATCAGGCTATCAGGGTTCATATCTCATTTACTGTGGATATTGGGCAAGGTAAGCCTCAATTTCCTAATTAGCAAAATGGAGATATAGCTTTATAGTTTTGTTATATGAATTAAATGAGTTAATGCATGTAAAGCATCTCCCATAGTGCCTGTCATTTAGTATTAGCTATTATTAATTAGTGTTGTGGAGCTCAGTCTTCTGAGGATTTTAAGGCATGTATTGCAGGTCTGGCTATCCTACCTATCTCTCCCTAGGCTAATTCTTCCCCAAATTATCCATTGGTGTCACAAACTAAAACCTTAGACTAAGTTACTTGTCTCTTCCAGGCTGTGTATTAATCATCTTATCCTAAATGGACATGAGTCAGGGACCTGTGAGATAAGAAACACCATAAATACTTTATCACATTAACCCAGGTATTATTCAGGCAATTTGTATCTGAATAATTACAATTAAAGAGATACGCAATCTTGATTATGCTTTTAAAAGTTCAAGATGGTATAAAAATGGCAAATAAAAATATAGAAACTCAGTTATAAATTATATTTAATAGGAATTTTCAAAACAACATATACTTTGTCAAGATTATCCTAACATTTCTTCAAAATCTTGGCTCTGGAAAAACAGAGCCCAGGTTTAACTTGTGGAATAGCATAAACACTGAGGGACACATGAGATTTGCCATTAGTACTCTCATTTTCAACACTGGAGGCTTGGTGCCTCCCTCTCCTCTACCATGGATAAAACATGGATAAAGCAGTCATGCATTTCCCTTACCAAATAGATTTCATGCCCTTATGCAAATAAAAAACTTAAGATGTTAAATTTTTTTGGAATATTGAAAGGGAGTATAGCATACAGAATAACAACAAATATTCTTATTTAAAATCTTAGCTCTGCCACTCTTTACTATATGACTTTGGCAAGTTATTTAAATTCTCTTGCATTCATTTTCCTCAGCTTAAAATGGGAACGTTTGGTCCAATCCTTGTCAAGAGATTTAAATGTATGTAAAATGTCTGGCACATAATAAATCAACAAAAAATGTTAGCTATTATCAACATAAACTGGCAAACCACATAGCTTGAAAGGACCATATATAATTTCTCATTCCATCAATAACTGGCAGAAAGAGATAGTAAGCCCTCCACTCCCACTATTATAATGAGTGGTGGGGTGGGGGGAAGATGTTGACTAAAACATTCTCAAAGACTTTCAAGATGTTTCCAGTCCCTCCTAACTGTTAAAATTATACCAGAACAGACATATTAAAATTGATCTGATCTGTGAAGCTATGTCCTCAATTAGTTATAAGAAGAAATGTATCACTCAGAGCATTATTTCTTTTTTCTTCAGCACTTTATGTGATAAATAAAAAAAAAATAACTATATAGTCTCTCAAACACCACATTTTTATGTGAAGGTTGATTAATTTTTAAAATGTCATCTTTGTTACCATAATTTTTCCATATTAATGCCTGCTTTCCTGATAGTCACATAAATGTTTCTTTACCTGCATCTTTTAAAAAATGTGAAGTGTGCAACACAAAGGTATCAATAACTTATGCTAAAATACACGCCCTCCCCAAAGTGAGTACATAGTGGCTTTATAATTTCAAATTAGAGGAAATTTATAATTGTGTTGGTCCATCTTCAATATGTACTGTCAAAAATCTCTTAAAGATCTTTTATTATGATGCACAAGAAGAAAAATCATTGGAGAGATTTCAATGTAAGATTTTTACATATGATTTACATGCATGTATGTAAATAAACGAAAAACTAAATAAAACATTCATATGTATATGAAAAAGAATAAACTTAAACTGTTCTATAGGAATAGAAAGTGGTTAATATAATGGGACCCAATGTTACTACAAACACCTTTGAATTTTAAGGAGAGTTCCAGGATGAATGAAACAATGTTGTCATGCAACACCAAACTCTATATCCTACTCACTGCCTCTATGACTTCTATAGAGCCATAGAAGAAGCAGGAGGAAGCCAAAGATCGTAAAGTCAAGCAAAGGCAATGTTCCATCATATTCCAAGGGCAAGTTAAGGAAGAAGCCCTGAAGGTTCTGCCCTCAGAGTTTAGTCTTATTTGGATAACCCAAACTTCCCTGGTTGCTTTTACTAAAGTCATGGGCTACAGGAGAATATCTATATTTTGAAAGTCATTGTGCACTTTGTTTTGCACCCCTCCCCCACCCGCTTTCTCTGATGACCTCATGACTTCCTATGGAATTCTTTAAACAGAATCCATTTTAACTCACTACAATTTAAAGACTATAGAAATTATAGAAAATAAGTGCATAATGCTTCATTTGTATAAAGTAGAACAATTTAGATAATTCAATTCAATGAACACTGAGCACTACTACATCTAGGGAACATAGGGAGCATACCCTGGGCTACACTGATGCCAGAAGACATTAATTTGGGCCCTGAGTTTCTTGGTCCCTACATTCAGAAAGTACTGGAAGGCACGCTCCGCTCAGGTGCTGATTCCCTAGCTTCTTGCACAATCCTGATGATCAAAGTGACACCCTCAAGGCAAGTAAGGTCACCTGGGCACTCCCCTGGATGCTAGGACCAATCCTTCCAGCAAAATCATATTTAGTGGGTGTGATGCCTCGGAGGGAGTATTTTTTCAAGTTTTGGTTCTTACTTAAACTCGGTGTGCCTGTAGAATTTTAATTCGAGTGACTATATTCTCTTTTTCCTCAGTGTTGTGGAATCCTTCCAAATCCTGCCTCGAATATTACTGTTCATTCGGTATGACCACACAGCTTTCCATGCATGTTGTCTGAAAAATCTGTTTTATCAAAAGGCGAAGCACACGTTCTCATGAGGCGGGAGGGTGTTCTTGGAGCGCTTCCACTTCTTTGGGTGAAAGTAATAAACATTCCCTTTTCCTGTGCTGGCAAATTTCACTTTTAGATCTCTACCACAGAATGAATTAGTCACAAACACTCCCTCTTGACTATGAGGATGATGAAAACAAGTGCACAAGGAAGAGTTTTTATTACTATTTTAATGAGCTTAAGGAGAGGGATATGAGAGTTCACTTTTTTTCCTTTCGTCCGGAAAAGGTAACAAAACCGAACTCAATTTTTTTTCCTTTTACAAGGAGAATACGATTTCAACTAGAATCGCCTATTAAAACCATCAACTCCCAAAATTCAATCCCGAGGTGTCTTCTGGCAAAGCGCCCAGGTGTCCCCTGCGTCTCTGTCACAGGTGGACGGCGGCGCCGTAAGGGCACTCGGTCAACCTCGGGTTCCTGAGCCCGGAGACAGTAGCCACGCGGGCGCGCTCGCGGTCCAGGGCCTCTTTGTCGAGAGTCGGCGCGGCCACCGGATCCCATTGGTTATGCGGCCGGTCAGGGACATCCTGGTCCCTCGTCCCTCCCCCATCCGGGCGTCCAAGGCCCAGGCGCAGGCCACATGGCCCAGCTTCCGGGTTGCCGGGTGCCCGCAGGGCACGTCCACCCCGCGCCGCCCCACCGCACGCGACGAGGGGGTGGGCTGCTCTCGGGGCCGCCAGCTCCGAAGTCCGCCCCGGTCCCCGCCTCCCGCGCTCACCGCTTTGAGATCGAGGACGCCGTCCTTGGCCTCCTGCAGCAGCGACACAAACTTGGTCGTGAGGAGCCCCAGGCTCTTCTCGTGCCTGCTGCTGCCGCCACCGCCGCCCCCCAGCTGCTGCGGCTGCTGCGGGGGCTGCGGCTGGGGAGGCTGCGGCTGCGGCCGC
This sequence comes from Chaetophractus vellerosus, assembly GCA_004027955.1. Lineage (NCBI taxonomy): Eukaryota > Metazoa > Chordata > Mammalia > Cingulata > Chlamyphoridae > Chaetophractus > Chaetophractus vellerosus. Next base: position 2,818 of record PVKH010049434.1, on the reverse strand, counting down.
TGGCCCTGGCCCTGGCCCTGAGGCGCCTGTTGGCCCGAGCTCGCGGGCTCCGCCGCCGCCATCGCGTCCAGGCGCCGCGGAGGTCCGGCGCCCGCGCACCACCGCTTGCGGTCCCCCCCGCCCGCGGCCACCTGCCGGGTGGGCTCCGCAGCTGCCGCCCTCCGAGAGCCGGACAAGGGTCGCGGGGTTCTGCAAACAGGTGCGCGGCGCCCACCGGACTGGGGGCCGCACGGAGCGCCAGGCCTCCGCCCCCTGCCCAAGCCCGGGGGAGAGTGAATGAAGCCCACAGCCGAGGGGAGGGGGAGTGGAAGCTAGGAGAAGGGGCGGCGAGGGGGTGGGGACCCGAGTTTAAATGGCAGGAAGTGACGCCGCGGCCCGCGGTTGCTTGGAAACGCATTTTTCTGAGGAAGGAGGCGCGACCAGGGAGGAGGGGGTTGTCGCTGAAGTGTGTTTCGCACTCGCCTCCTTGCTGCCGGCGAGCTATCCCAACGGGAGGTGATCTCCTGCAGCAGCGTTGGAGGAAAGAAGACTTCTAAATGGGCAGGAAATCACTATGCCCAATGACAATAAATTTCTGAGGCTTGAAGTTGGTAGGTTCTCCGTTTGTAGAACCGAACAAGTTTAGCCCAAAGTCACTTATTTTTACTGTGCTAGTTTTTGCTGCCTTTGCTCAGATTTCTGTTTTCGAACTTTAGAATCGTTTGCACACATTTCAATAACTTGGACTTAGTGCAGGGCTTTAATCCATAGATCATTTTTTAGATTTGTAAAATGGGAAAATCAGAACCATGGAGTTTTAGTGTAAGTTTTATCCTCGTCCGAAATCATCTCCTTTGCTTTGTAGATGGAGAAGCAGTGGTAAAGACGGAGAGGTTGTGAATTGCCCAAAGACTGGCCGCTAGTTACTGGCGAAGATAGGAATCACCCCTGGCCTCCTAGCCCATAACAGTTCTTATATTTTATTAACACCAAATTATACTGTATTAATTTAGGGTATTAGGCAGTTCTTGTGCTTCAGTGACATCCCAAACCATTGATGGTAAATGAGGTCACACACACAGTCTGAGTAGAAGAAAGTATATTCCCCTTTAGATTACAGACTCCTGAGAATCGGGGCTGTTTTTAATAACTTGTAGTCATTCAAATGACCACACTTTGAATATAGTACACAAATATATATTGCATATGGTAGTACAATATTAATGGAGAAAGGTATGCAAGAAAGATTTTGCTTAATTTAAAATTATAAATAACAAAAAAAAAAAAAGGATCACTGACGGGAAGTGACATACTCCCACGTAAGCATTAACTAGTAAAGCTGATACCAACTATTTTTTTAAAATGCGTTTCCCATTCACAGGGACAGAACTTTAATAGCCAGATAGCCTATATTTCAATGAAGGAATTATGTAAACAACTTTACAATTAAAAATCTCAAGTAAAACATGAAAATATTGGTTAATACAATAACATCTGAAGAATTTAAGCTGAGAATAGTTTTCCCTATGTGATTTGGCATCAAGTTTTGCAAATTAGTTTTGATTGTTGGCCACTGTGTTTCTTAAGGAGGTTTTAGTTTGTTTTAAGTTGAAGGAAGAACATTCAGCTATAGATACAAGTAGAGGAGTTGACAAAATTATTTTAAAGCATATTTATATAGTTTTACTTTATTTCAGTCATTTTTAGAGTAATGGGTTCAAACAGATTAGCAACCATTTCAAATAGGTTTCAAAATCTTATGTCTGTCTTAGGAAGTTAAAAATCACTTCCATCAGCAATTCCCAAACTTTAGGGGGAAACATCTGCTTTATATGTTAAATACGGTAGTTTCTTAGGTCCAAACCTCAGAAATTAAATCAGCATTTCATGAGAATTTGACCTTGGAATCTACATTTTCACAAATAGTTAAAGGAAGTTTCCATCACATGTTCACTCGTTGAGAAATACTGAATTACACAATGAAAAAATAATGCAATAGACCTTTTTCCTCAAAACTGCTAAAGATTAGAGATTGATGATGCAAAAGTCCTTTTATATTGCCGAATCTTTATGAAATTTCTGTAATTAAATTATTCAAGAAACTTGGTTTTAAAAACCAGAATACAAATAACCTTTAAGAAATGGTATTAGTCACTGTATTGTAAGATATTAATCTGAGTTTGATTTCTATATCCTTTGGGCTATAAAGGAAACAACTATCAAAAGGCTATCAATTGCTAAACCAGTTCTTTGTGCCAATTCTTACAAAAGCCTAAGAATTATTTCTATCAAAACTCAGGGTTCATGCTTTATCAACAAGAGTTAGGTAAGATTTTTCTAAACTTTATACTGTTAACCTATGGAGTAAGAAATGCATGGCAATAATCCCTGGTTAAATTCAGATTACACTGGACTAATTGGGCAGATACTATGCTCTACTATGAAATTGCTTATTTGTTCCTGTTTATATTTTATTATTTTGCATTTTAGAAGTGCAGCTGCTTAGCCAGCTTAGGACTAGAAGGGGAAGACTTAAATATCTTGAATCTCACAGAATGATTTATTAGTCCTTAGCTCATTGGACTGTTAAAAGTGTCTAATATTTGTAGAATTTCACATATGCTATTATTACAGGGGACCAGGATCAGTTTTAAATTGTGTCATAATATAGTAGTTAAATATTTAAGAACATTCAAATTTTATTTAGTTTGATGATTATTGCTTACTACTTTAAAAATGTATTAGTCTATTCCATGGCTATGACTGGTTGGAACTTTCAGCTTTCAGGTCTCCTTTGAGCTAACTTCTATTAAAGGCCGCCTACATCACCTTTATTACC
>PVKH010049433.1:0-10102 GCA_004027955.1 Chaetophractus vellerosus | reverse complement strand
AAAAACCAGGAAAAAAGGTGGCGCAGGTGGTAGGATGCCTCTCTCCCACATCAGAGATTCCAAGGATCAAATCCCAGTGAAGACAGGAGGAGAAGAACGAGAAGAGAGGTCAGGAAACGGACATAGGGAGTTGCACAGCAAATGGACACAGAAACAGCAAAAACGGGGTGGAGGGGGGTGTAAAAAATGCATAAAAGTAAGTAAATAAATAAATAAATAAATCCTTAAAAAATATATAGGGGAGGAAGTTATGGACTACCGTTGGTAATAATACTTTGACGACGCTCTCATGATTTGTTAACATATGTTTCACAACAATGCAGGGTGTTTGGGGGCGGGGGGAGTGATGTGTGGGAGCCCTGTATGATGTTATGCATGTTTGCTTTGTAAGTTCATGATGTTTACTGAACAATTATAATTTGTGTATGTTCATGTATGAATGATATACTTCAATAAATTGCTTTTTTTAAAAAGTTGAGCTTTATGTATGTTTGAGAAATGTGCATTATAAGGAAAGAGAGATTCTCAAATAATGAATTTCTACCATAAGATATCATGGTAACCCATATTCAAGTACCTTAACAAGTATAAAGGAGTATAGTAAGCCATGTTTATGGACCTCCAAAGCATAAATAGGAATGAGTTAAAAGAAGAATGCCACTGTATGTGCATGTGTGTATGTATATTTGTGTATTTATGAATGGTATCATGTTTTGCTGTTGAGTTCAAGTTCAAATGATATCAGGTGTGAATGAGTGAGAGGGTTCTGTTAAATCAGCATTTATGCAGTAGGTAGTGATTCTTAATCTACAGCTTTAATTCTCTAAAACATTTCATTATGAAGCCTCAGAGAGCACAAGCATTTAGGCAACTGGGTTAAAACAATGTTGGACCCAAATGGTTTATGGATAGTTTCAGGAGACATAAATTCAAAATGAAGGCTCATATAGCGTATATTCGAAATTAAAGCAACTTGCAATTGATGATGCTCATTTACTCACTCACTCACTCATTTACTCAACAACTAAAATGAGCATTCAATGATGGCTTTGTACCAGGCACTTTTCTATATTGGCATATATCAGTAAATAAAATAGTCAGAAATTCCTTCCTTCGTTGAAATTATGTGAGAAAGACAATCCAAAAATTGATAAACCTAGACAGTAAATTAGATAATAAAAAGTGCTATTGGGAAAATAAAGTAGGAAAGGAAAATAAGGACGCCCAGTCAAAGGGTAGGTGTAACTTAAATAGAGTAGTCAGAGAACTCTCAAGAAGATGACATTTAAGCAAATATTTAAAGGAAATGAAGCTCTCCATGTGGATACAAGGAGGACTAGCATGGCAGGTAGAAGGTAAAAACAAGTACAAAAGTACAGAGGTGGGAGTATGCCTAATATTTTTGAGGAACTGCAAGGAGATCAGTATGACTGAAGAAAAGTGGGAGAGATAGGAACTAGAGAGATAGGAAGTCAGAAAGGTACTAAAAGGCTGGGGTAGGGCAAATCATTTAGAGCTTAGAGGCCATTCTGAGTGAAATCAGAAGTTATTGGAGGGTTTTGAGCAGATGACTAACTTCCCCTGGCTCGTGCTGTAGTAGACCTACTCAGAAGCCTTTCTGGGAATAGACATGAAGGATAAGAGAAGGAAGAGACAGGAGCAGGAAGACCAATTTTTAGACTACTGAAAAAATCCAGGGTGAAGTGTGTGGAACCAAAGTGATTATAGGAGAAGTTATGAAAAATGGGAAGATTCTAGATACATTTTGAAGATGGTGCCAACAGAAATATTTGTATGAGGTATGAGACCAAAAACAAAAACAAGCACACAAAACCCCTGGGTGACTCCAGAATACTTTGGCCTGAGCAATTGGAAATATAAAATTGTCACTAACTGAGACAGGGAAAATTGTAGCAGGACATGATTTGTATGGGGGTAAAAATTCAGGAACTCAGGCTTGGACCTGTTAATTTTAGAATGCCTTACCGAAGTTGCAGTGGAGTTGTCTGGAGTCCAGGAATGAGATCTGCACTAGAGAGAAAAATGTGGCGTATAGATGATATAAATAGAGATTTTAAAAAAAGAGCACCATCAGTGTGTAGATGGTATTTAAAAACACAAGCCAAATAAAATCTCCAAGAGTGTACAGAAACAAAAAAGAGAACAAGTCAAAGAAACTGGGAAATTCCACTGTTAAGAGGTCAGGAAACAAAGAATGTGCACACAATGAAGTAAAGATGAAAACCTGGGGAAATGTGCTGTCAAGGAAGCCAGATAAAGAGAGAATTTTAAGGAGAAAGGAGTCATTATCTATGGCATATGTGGCTGTAGATCAAATTATATGAAAATTGAAACTTTACTATCAGATTTAGCAAAATGAGGTCGTCGATAACCACATCAATCATAGTTTCAATGGAGTGACAAGGGTAGTGAGAGAATGGGAGAGGAATAGGAAGCAGAAAGTGTAAACAACTATTTTGAGAAATGAGGGTGGCAAAGAAATTGTGTGATAGCTGAGAAGGAGATAGGTGTAAGAGAAGTTTATCAGTTTGTTTTTAATAGCAGCATGTTATTTTCAGGACCAGCATAAGGATGGGAAAGATGCAGAAGAATGAGAAAATTTGGCAATGGTGTTTGTAGATGGTAGGCTTGTTGGAGTGATACTCATGAGTAGGCAAGAAAGGATGAATCTAGTGTTCAAGTGATAGGGGTATGGAGAGTTCATCTATAGGAAAATGAGGGGTGGGAGAGTCATGGATACAGATACATATGGAGGAGGCGACTTATAGGATTTCTCTTGTAACTCTCAATTTTCTCAGGAAATTGGAAGGCAAGGAACTGGCAAAGTTTAAGTGGAAATTGAGAGAGAAGAGACGCTTGAAATTGTCTCATAAGACAGTGAGTGGGATAATAAATGGTTAAGGGAATTGCATAATGCTTGCTGGGAGAATTAAAGGGTCATTTGAGGGGCCGGCTCGATAGCCCAGTGGATAGGGTGCCGGCATACCACATGGGAGGCCCCGGGTTCGGTTCCCGGGGACCTCTCCTAGCGGGCAGACTGCCTTGAGAATGGCAAGCTGCCATGGGCGAGCCAGAGCTGCCATGGGCAGGGCAAAAAGCTGCCACGGACAGGGCAAAAGCTGCCACGGGCAGGGCAGGTTGCCCATGAATGGAGCGCAGCCAGCCACCCGTGAACTGAAAGCCGGCCGTGAATGGAAGCAGAAGGCGCCCACAAGCGGGGAAAGCCGCGCCTGCGCAGTGACCAGTCTCGGTGCGTCCCCGCAGCAGGGGGGGAAGGAGAGATATGTAATAAAATAAATAAATCTTTTTTTTTTTTAAAAGGGGTCATTTGAAGTTAGTGGTTATCAGTTTAAGATGGAGAACAATCAACATGATTCTAAGTCTTTCTCCAGCCATAATCAAGTTCATGGATGCAAGTGTGTATAGCAGGCAGTTGTATTTTCTCTGAGTTAGTGTCTTGTCAAGCGTGTGAAGAACTGGAGAGGGAGGGGAAAAAAGTTGTATGTATAACGGATTAGTTCTAGAGATGGTTAATAAACTTCAGATGGGAGAAGAAGCTAGGAGGATACAAAGGGGGAAAGAGGCAGTGGAAAGGTATTGGGATCAATGGATTTTAGGCCCTTGGGGATCAAAGTAATCAGGACAATCCTAGAGGAGATGTCAAAAAGAGGAGAGTTTACAACTGATGTTAAATAAAATCTGTCACTCATTGACAGAGTCTAGGTGTGTGGTTCATGTAGACTGAAGACAAGAATGATTGGAGGTCTAGAAACTGAGAGGCTAGGGCATGAGAAGGATCATCTTGCCACAAATTAAGGAAAGAGTCACTTTGGAAATTGAGACAGGTCTTAAAAATCTTTGAAGAGTGAGATCAATCAATCTGAAGTAAATGAATGATTGCAAAAAGGAAGGGCTCATGAATGGTATAGTCTGGAGACATGTGATTCACATTTGGGGCAAATTAGGGAAGAGGGAAGAGAAATGGTCTAGAGGTAGCAATGACAAATTAGGACACCTCCTCTAACCGCAGGTGCAGCGGTAAGAAGGAGGGTCCAAGGGAAAAAAAATCCTCTATATAATAAGGCTACAGAGGAGGCCATGGTCCTCAGCGGGGAGCCAGATTGTAATCAGCAGTAAAGTCAAGGGAATATTCTTCAGAGATTAGGTTGATACATGGAGGAGTTTGTTGGTGACAAAGATTGGAGTATTTTGAAAATTCTGGAGTTATATTTCCTTTTCAAATCAGTGCTTTATTTGTTACTTCTTTCCATTTTTTGCTATTTATGTTTTGCTTTGAGTTGATTTTGTTTGGGAAAAGTTAGTTGCTTCTGAATTCTAAATAATCAGCACCCAGAAAGATGTTTCCTAATGAGGATGAAGTTACCTAACGACTTTGAAAAAATCTATTATCTATAATCCTGAGAGCAGAAACGAAATACTTAATATACTGAAATGTTCTGAAGGCACTTTGTAGTGAAATCCTACCATTTCCCTAATGTCAAGCATTACAGAGTGTAGAAAACAGAACGAAAACTGATGCTGAAAACGCCTGTATGGATAAGGTGAGGCTAAAAGCTGAGGAAATGGGGTTCTTTGTACTCTTTTCTCAAGTTAGTTTTTTCTTATCTTCTCAATTGTTTTCCTTGAATCCATCTCTACTCCTTTGTATATTCCTTACTTTTCCATTTAATTTCTTTCTAATTGCCCTTAGTTTCTCTCCTCAACCTCTTGATGTCCTCTCTCCATCTTCTTTTTTTCTTCTTTCCCAGTCCTCTGTCTTTCAAATGTAGTTATGCAATGGGTTATTTTCCCACTATCTTCCTTATGTTTATCCTTCCCACCAGCAATGTAGAACATTTAACATTTCATATGAGATTCCGACAATGCACATTCATTTTACTTATGGAAAGTTCACTATTTCTATGTTCAAGTGTTCATGTGACATTGTCTCAGTGGGTGGAGATCCACACAATAACCAAAAGAATATTGAATTCCCATCCTGGGGATTTCAGCTACATTCTCTAATAGAACCTAGTGAAGGAAAACAGACAATTATGCCAGGCCCTTGATATTGATGATTGTACTTATGAACGTTTTCTTGTGAAATTGAAACTTAACCAACTATTTATATACTGCCTAAGAGTTACCTCCAGAAAGCCTCCTTGTTGATCAACTGTGGCCTCTCTCTAAGCCAAACTCAGCATATAAACATATTACCTTCCTCCCCCATGTGGGACATGACTCCAGGGAATGAGCCTCCGTGCATTGAGAGATTATTACCAAGAACCAACCAGCAATGCATCTGGAAAAAGACCTTGACCAAAAGGAGGAAATGATAAATACAAATGAGTGTTTATGGTTAAGAAATTTCAAAGTGAGTCAGGATGTCATTTCAGGGGTTATGCTTAAGCATGTCTCTGCAGGATCTCATTGACTGCCACAGTAAATATTACCTCAAATACCAGGGCTCCTGAGGGCTCTAGAGACATCCAGAAACTAAGCAGGGCAGAGAGCTCAGGAATTCAGTAACCTGTCAGTGGGCCTTACTTCGAAATTTATGCTCCCCAGTGCAACAGAGTTAGACTCATTTATAGGTTCTCTACACATGGCTCTTCTGCCCCCTTCCTTTCATTTGAACCTATAATTAGCACTACACTTGATAAATATATGTCCCAGAGACTTAAATCTTTGGTCCATCCATGTGCCATTTGAGCCCTGAATTTCAGGAGAATTGTGAAACCTACTCTCTGGTTCAGTGGACTCACCCAGGACAACTAACAAGGAGTTGATGATAGACAACACCCATCCCAAGGAACAGAGAGTGTCTGCAACTGCAAGCAAGAAAGTTCCATCCATCTGCCCCATAGACTCTAAGCTCCCTCTCAATTAGAAGCAGAGTAGGCATCACCATCCCCAAATCCTCAAGATTGGGGAATGAACATGAACTCAAATTAGACTTATTATTATTCTACTATAGACATTACTAGTCTAGCAATGGAAGAAATCTTATCATGGATATAAAGGCAGTGGCCACCAGAGGTTCTGAGGGATGGGAGAGGGAAGAATAGGTGTAATATGGGGGCATTTTAGGACATTGGATTTGTCCTGCATGACTTTTCAGTGACAGACAAAGGCCATTGTATATTTTGTCATAACTTACAAAATTGTGCAGGACAGAGTATAAACTATAATGTAAACTGTAGTCCATGGTTAGTAGCAATGCTACAATATGTGTTCATCAATTGTAACAAATGCACCACACTAATGAAGGATGTTGTTAATGTGGGAAAGTATGGGAGGGGGAAGGAGTGGGGCATATGGGAAACCCTTATATTTTTTATGTAACATTTATGTAATCTAAAGCTGCTTTAAAAAATTTAAAAAATTAAAAAAGAACCAGAAAAAAAGAATGTAAACTATAGACTTTGGTTAGTAGCAATGCTTTAATACTGGTTCATCAATTGTCAGATACACTAATGTAAGATATTAATAATAGGGGAAACTATGTGTTGGGGGGGGTAATATGAGAATTCCTTACACTTTCAGTATATTTTTTTGTCAATCTAAAATTTACTTAAAAATAAATTTTGTTATTACCAAAAAAATGGTGTTTAAGAGAATGGATATTTGAATGAGAGAAATCTTGGAGTAGATTAGGGCTCTTTCTTCTACCACCAGTGTGACTTCAGCCAAGGTAAACTCTTTTAGTTTCAATTTCCTTTTCTGTAAAGTGGAGATGTTCATAGTAGCTACCTTCAAAAAGATATTAAATGTAAAGTAATTTGCAAGGAGATCTACTTAAAAGATGCCTTTGTTTTCACATTCAGAAAACCATGTACATGTGGGCAAAAGGAAAGACAGATTTCTATGTATGAATTTTATTCTGAATTAAGACAGACATATATGTTTTACTACTTTTAAACAATTATAATGAAAAATACACAAATGAGCTGCTTATCTATCTATCTATCCATCTAGTCAGCTACCTAGCTGGCTTGTTATCATCTATCTATCATTGTTGTGTGATTCCTAATAACAATCATAGTTGAATTTATTTGGGTCTTCCAAGTTTCCTGGCACCTTAGCAAAATTAAAATAAGTTATATGCTCTCTTATACTATAACTTACCTAGCTGAATTAAAATAACTAGTGTTTTTGGTAAAGTCTAATATTTTCTTGGTTATAGAAATGTAATCCTTTCTGACAGAGTTAATCAGTCTGCCTGCATAAATGGGTGAGTCACAGCAACTTGAATAAGGAGTTTTGCTCCATATGTTCAAGTAGGAACTAATGTATTTTTCATAAATTTAATGAGTATTAAAACCTTTTCAAGAATTATAAAAAGACAATATTTTAAAAAAGAAATTATGTTTGGTAGGTCATCTCAACTAATAATGTAATAACTTCTACAAAGAACATTTGGATGAGAGTCATATATGTTTTGAACTGTGTGGGTAACATTTTTCCAAGGGTTTTATTCTCCTTGATAATACTTTAATGTCTTCAAATGTACTTCTATAAATGTGAAAGTTTAGAGTTTGAATAAACGCATTTTCAAAAAAGTTTCCAGTGCTGGATATTCAAGATCAGTGATACCATCATAGACTTAATATTTAACATTCATATCTTAGAAATATGAGGTGTTAAAGATTTGGGCAGAGTTCAGGCACTGGGAGAAAACAAAGAGTACGGAGTCTACATAGGGTGAATCTGTTTAGAGTTAAGAACTTAGCTTGATCATTGCCAGGAAGATTTCATCATTTGCCACAAATTACCACATTATTTTCCAATCCAGCCAGGTGCAACTAATCTCATATCTAGCTACACAGAAATAACCACAATATTACATTTACCCTCTCAAATGAACATAATAGTGAAATTAATTGTATCATCAGTATGGCTTTCTTTCTCTCTCTCTTTTTTTTTTTTTCGTTTTCTTTTAAATGCAGTCATGTCTTATTCCAATTCACTCAGTGAAGAGGGATTTTTCTGGTCAAAGAGTTTTAATCCATTATCATACTAAAGGATATAAAACTAGAATATTTTTAGAATGAATTTGCATAAGAAAAGCAGCCTGATATAGTGGAAGGAACACCATGGGTACAAGGTGCTAAAACTAATAATTATTATTATAACGAAAATAATGATAATGATGAAAATTTGTTAAACAAGTATAATGCCTGTGCCAGGAATTGTACAAGGTGCTCTATGCCTGTTACTTCACTTAATCCTCAAAAGATCCTGGCAATTTGGGTTAGGATTAGATGAGCTAATCAAGATTAAAGGAGATTGGGTAATTTGCTATCAAATGCTGGTGCTGGAGTTTGAACTCCAGAGACTGAGTTATTAATCACTCTGGTCTTCTAGTCCAGCTCGGCTATGATGCTATGAATGTTTAACTTTAAACACTCAGCAGAGGTTGACCAATATGGTCACTAAGTTCTCTCACATTCTTTTTTTGAGCATTATCTGGTTAGATTAGGAAGGAGTGGACATAGCTTCTTAAAGAAGCAGTTAATTCTGGTATCCAAGATGTTTACTTTCAAAATTTGACTGGGTCCTAATGGCTGCACTTGATCCTAACCCATTCCACGTTACAGCCAAAACAATACTCACTAACCACTCAAAGAGATCAACTCTAAAAGCCTTGGATGTTAAGTAGATTTTAATAAAAGTTATTAAAAAAAAAAGTAGGACTACAAAATGTCATCAAATGGCCAGTAATCTCAATTTTCCAGTCTCTTCCTCTCTCTCAATCTCTCTTTCTTCTGAAGCCCCTGTTTCAGGATATTTTCTCTTATTTTCCATGTCTCCTAATACTTCTAATTTCAAGAATGTTCACTCACCCCACTCTTTAGAGCAAACGTTTTCTCTCCCTTCTTCTCTATCCTCTCCAAAAGTTCATCCCATCAACTCTTCGGTTTTTTCCTAAGGCTTAACTCAGAACTTATCTCTCTACAACACTGGGGAGGAAGAAGGAGGGTTGAGAGTTGGATATGTGTACACACACACACACACACAGATTGATGTCATTTTTCCCTGTTGAAATGAGTACTTCCTATATCCCTCTGTCTTAAGAGGATTTTGCAAAGAAAAAAACTCTCTGGTTAAATATCTGTAAACTCTCACATTCATAGGAGTTGATTATATCAAGGATGCCAGGGGGAAAGAAAAAGGAGAAAATAAAATTTGTGTATATTTACCAAGAAAAAAATAATCTTTTAGGTTTATAGTTAAGTGCTAAAAGAAGTGACATGGCAAATATTAAAGGAAGAAACTGGTGGATTCATAAAAGATAATATATAATAAATCACTGAGGTGACAAGACAAAATATAATAATAAAGTAAGGACAAATGGAGAAGAGCTGACTTGCTTATAATAACAATTGCAAAAGCCACAAAAAAAATTTCATTCTGAATTTGAAAAAAAAAGTCTCATTCTCTACAAACTACTGCACATATTGCCTTCAATTGTAGCTGTTTTTATGACATGAATTAAAGACTGATACTCTCATATTGGATGTTTTCATATTCCTCATTCTCTTTTCTCGATTGAGAGCCTATACAAAATTCAGTTTACACTGTAATGATTAATTTGAATGATCGTGATACAAAAGAAAGCTCATAAGTGAAAATGGAGAAGGTAATAGATGTGCAGTACTGTTAACTGGAGATATTTCAGTTAACGGTTGCCACATAGTGTCATTTAAACTGTATTATACTCAATAGCACTACAATCCCTTTCTTTTCTTCCTCTTCTCTCTACCCAGTTTTAGTTTATCTGTAAAATAAAATGTAGATATTTTTATCACCTTTGGTACTACTTCCTTAATTAAGTGTTCATCTAAATACAGTTTTTAAATCCTTATTAAGGGTTATGTGAAGATTGTAAAAGAAATCTCTAGAATACTATGCTGTCATCAAAAAAATGAAGCAACTCTATATCCTTTTATGAAGAAAAGCTGAAAGTAATAATTCCATTTTTTTCCATTCTTATTTATGTCATCATTATCCAGTTCTGACTTCATCCATGAAATAATGAAAAGTGGATATTCTACAGAAGGGTTATAATATCACTTTA
>PVKH010049432.1:0-10101 GCA_004027955.1 Chaetophractus vellerosus | reverse complement strand
CTGGGAAGGGGTTTTCATGTTTAAAATTATATTTTGTTAGAAAGTAGATCCCAAGCTGGTTGTATGTATCCATAATATTTTGTGTGAAATCACATAAACCAAAATGCTTTTAAAACCAAATTATTCACGTATCATTTAGTGGCAGGATGTGACCTGAGCCTATCTAATGGCAAAGCCTCACCGTATTGTGCTCATGTAATGCCTATATTTTTTCCACTTAGTGTGGATGTTTATTTTATTACAGAAATATTAACCTGTTTAATTAGGGGCTGCTGTCTCAGATTCTGCTGGGGGATATAAGCACTGACTCTTGTTTAAATAGAAAAAAACTGAGTTTCAAAACATGCGACCCTAGAGTTTTTGAATAAAATTTTTTTTAACCTGTATCTGTATACATTTTCAGTAACATATAAGTGTGAAAGTATTTTCTTACCAGTAAAATTTATGAATGCATTACTGTCCGGGAAAATGTATTAGCTAGCTTACATGAAGGTTTTTAAAATTATTTTTAATTAATTTATTTTATTTTTTATTACACAGTAGAGATGTATTTTGGGGAAATCTCAAAATAGTTTAAATTTTCCTTCATGCCTGTGTGTTTCGAGGGTGTAGCTTTATGAAGCCTTCACTTATTTAAATTACTTCTGCTATTTTGGGGAGTGATGGTGAGCTTGTATTGATTTATTTATTTTTTAAAGATTTATTTATTTTATTACATATCTCCCCTCCCCCCCGCTGTTTTGGGGAGTGATGGTGAGCTTGTATTGATTTATTTTTTTTTTAAAGATTTATTTATTTTATTACATATCTCCCCTCCCCCCCGTTGCGGCGACACGCCGAGACTGTTCACTGCGCATGCGCGGTTTTCCCCTCTTGTGGGTGGCTTCTGCTTCCATTCATGGGCTGGTTCTGCTTCAGTTCGTGGGTGGCTGGCTGCGGGCGACCTGCCCTGTCTGTGGCAGCTTTTTGCCCTGCCCACGGTGGCTCTGGCCTACCCATGGCGGCTTGCCCTTCTCAAGGTGGTCTGCCCGCTAGGAGAGGTCCCCAGGAACTGAACCCGGGGCCTCCCATGTGGTATGCCGGCGCCCTATCCACTGGGCTATCCAGCCTGCCCCTTGTATTGATTTAAATGCTGCTGTAATGTGACCCTATTGGTTCAATATGATTTTATAGTTATATTAATCATATAAAAACATTATTACTCATTTAATGGTAATTCAGTATAATATTTTTTGACTCATATATTTAGTTTGATTTTTCCATGCTCGAATATACTTCTAGGACAGAGGTCAGCAGACTTCTGGGAAAGGGCTAGGTCATACCCATTTTAGGCTATGTAGGCCGTCTTTTTTTCAGCTCTTCTAGAAGGAGTGTAGGCTAGAAAGAAGTAAGTGATTGTTGTCCAAAATTTAAGTTAAAAAACAGGTTGTGAGCTGACACTTGTTCCAGAGGATTTCCTCCATTAATTAAATGAGGGTATGGAGATGTTAAATCTGCCTTCACTGCATAATAGGAGTTTTGTCTTAGCAGGGGGTCCTTTGTAGTGGCTTCTTGGGATGGGTTTTGAGTACCTTTAAGTTTTCTGCTACACCAGTGAAAGATCCCTGTCTTTTATTTCTTTACTGTATATGATAAATGTTAGACATTTTGGTCTCTTAATTCTTGGTTATAAACACTTAACTGTGCTTTAATTATATGTTAAGTAACTTTTTTCCTTTTTTAGTTTATCCTAAGTTAAATTACTTCTTTGGTTTATTTGGTTTATTAAAATCTTGGAGCAAAATAGAAGAATGCAGGTAAACCTAAGCTATGGCCAATCATTATTAACTGATTTGGCTTAATTTAATTTGTATAAATGCTTTTGTTTTAATTGAAATGAAATGAAATACCTGATTGTGGCTTACAAATTTTACAATGTAGAAATTTTTATTTAAAAATCTTTCAGACATGAAGAAGAACATCGCCGTCGTGAAGAAGAAATGATAAGACACAGAGAACAGGAAGAACTTAGGCGACAGCAAGAGGGCTTTAAGCCAAACTATATGGAAAATGTAAGTAAAATGCTACCTAATTAAAATGATTTTTCATCTTTTTAAGTAGATGATGTGTAGTCAGAATTCTTTAGGTTTTGTTTTATATAGTGGTATATTTTTTGATCTTTCTGAATTTTTTTCATGTTTGTTTATGTTAAACTAATAACTTTCTTAATCTTTCTAGGTAGTAAATTAAAATTGAGATAATATTCATGATTTATGAAATGCATGTTATAGTTTATTTTATTGCATGTGTGTGTATCTATGCTATTAAATGAAAAGACTTGATAAATATATCCTCTTTACTTGATGACTTTAACTATGGTTTTAAAGTCTTTACTTTGGAAGATTCCAGACATTCAGAAGTAGAATAATATGTGTTCATCACCCAGCCCATAAGAATTATCAACACATGGCTGATCATTTTTTTCATTTTTACATATACCTATTTCCTCTCCTGAATGGTTTTGAGTCCTTGAAATTATATAATTTCATTTCTAAATATTTTGGTATGTATCACTAAATGATGAGAGGACCCTTAAGCTACCTTTTTCCTATCTCAAAAATTGTCAGTTCTTTAATATTAACTAGTCAGAGCCTAAATTTGCTCATATTTTCATACTTTTTTTTTTTTGTACAACTGGTTCCTTCAAATTAACCGATATATCCAGTCCCTTTTAGCCTTGGTTCTCTTTCCCTTTTTATTCTTTCTTTCTTTTTCTTTTCTTTTCTTTCTTTTTTAAGGAAACAGAGCTCTGTATAGAGTATTTCACATTTTGGATTTTGCTGATTGCATCCCTTCGGTGATGTTTAACATTCTTTTATCCCTGAATGTTTAGATCTTAAGACTTCATCTGATTTGGGGGTTTTGTTTTCGTGGGGAGCCTGGTGGTGGGCCAAACAAGAATACTTCAAATATGTTAAAATGTACAATTCTCACCTTGGGAGAATGTCTACCTAACAATTCAGTATTCTAAATAATATTTGCTAGTATTTTTTCTATAGCTATTTAAAAGCCAAGATTTTTAAGTCATTTGTTCCGGTTTCTTGAGGCAAGAAGTACTAACTCATGTCACTGGTGCCTTCTCATTTTCACTGTCCCAGCCCTTCTGTCTGTAAAAAGTTAAAAAAAAAAAATTTTTTTTTTTAATTAAAAAGGATACATATACATTAAAATCCTGACTTGCATAGTAAGAATAAAATTTTCTCTTAACTTCTATTAAATAAACAATCCTTTGTATGAAAATTATATGGCATTTAAATTCACTAATTCGCTTAGAGGCCTAATTGACTTTCTTTAATTGACTTTTAAATTGTGGCCACATTTGTTTTGTAAATGTTTTTAAGCATTGTAAATTTTTGTTGAGTAATTTCTAGCATCATTTTGCTATTCTGTTTTCCTCTTAGGATGCACAGCATTTGCTTAGTGATACATCTTAAACTGCATTCTTAAATTATTTGGTGGTTACATTTGAACATAAATTTCTGTTGGGATTATCAACATGAGATACTTTATTTTGAGGTTACAGAAGAAAGCAGAAATTAAAAATTCAGATCCGTATTTTTAAAAAAGTAGTGTTTTTATCTTTAACCACATGTGATTTATTTTTAGTGAAATTTTCTTTCCATTGGGGATTAGCAAATTCTACCTAGTTTAATTTATCTGAAAATTTCTTCTATTAAAGTGTTTCCTTATAGTAAAGTAAGTGGAATCAGCTCTCTCTATATAGTTTTCTAGCATGAGCTTTACATTCTTGGAGTGAATTTGTTGTATTTGTAACAATGTCATATATATTAATGATCATTTTGGGGACTGTCAGGAAATGATTAAGTAAAATATATTCTGTTCATCTTGAGTGCGTTGTTCAGAGAACTCTGAAAAAAATCACAGTATTTTAAGAATTTATACCATTGTTTTTTATATGTCCAGTGACATTTAGTATAGTTATAATAAGGAACATATAGCCTTAATTTTACTTTCCCATTCTGAAAAATCACTTGTGGGAACATTAATACAATTGAAAAATTGAATTGCCCCAGCTTCTTAATTTAAAAACATTTTTGTGTTGAGAATTTATTTTGATGGTGGATAAAATTTACCAAAATCCAGCGAGCTCTGAGGATAGATGAATTAGATATTTAAAAATACTTATACTGCTTTTGTCATTTCAAAAATAGGTCATTTATTGTTCCCTAAGATTATGCTCTTAAAAAGGTTTATGTGATTATATATTTAAATATCAAAATAATTAGTTTTCAAGATGTTACTTAAAGTATGTGTTGCATATTTGAAGCTTTTTTTTTTTTTTTAAAGGAGGTACTGGGGATTGAACCCATGACCTTGTACATGGGAAGCAGGTGCTCAAACCACTGAGCTACACCTGCTTCCCTTGAAGTATCTTAATAGATTAATTGGACTAGAGGAAGGATCTGCAAACTATATACAAGGCCCATGGCCTGTTTTTGTACAGCCTTGCCATAGAGTTGAGAATGGTGTTCACATTTTTAAAGGGTTAGTGGGGGAAAAAAAGCAGAGACCATTTACCATTTATGACCCACAAAACCTAAAAATTACTCTCTGGATCTTTACGGAAAGTTTTGTGAACCCTGGGCTAGAGGTTTTTTTTTTTTTTAAACTGGTACTTATGTTAGGGCACAAAGTTATTATACTTTTAATTTTCTGAATAGCGTCATATTTAAATAGAATGTAAATGAGCTTTCATGGGCCAAAACAGTGGAATTAAATATTTAAATTTTTTTAAAGATTAGAAATATGAATAGGCACAAGTTTTTCATCATTTTGTTGTCAGTTTTATCGTGTTCCTAGCTTCTTAATATTTCTTATTAATACAAACTAATCAAGTGCTAAATGAAGTAAATGCTAATGGAAGCTCTACACATTTCTAACAAATACTGAGGCAATTGTTGCATCATTTATTCTTGATTCACTTTGAAACTTATTTGAGAAAAGTTGTTAAATAATTTTAATGTTTATTTTTGTCTTTAAAAGATTTGAAATTAGGCGCTCTTATTTGCTTTCTCTTTTTTCACTGTTCACTTTAAAGGGAAGAACCAAATGGTAAGTGTTCAGCTTGTCCAAGTAGTAATTCAAGACTAAAGCAGTTTTAAGATGATATTTTTCATTTCTTTCAAATATTCCTAATAGATATATTCCAATGGAAATAAGAATATGGTCTTTGAAGAGTAAAATACTTACTAATTTAAATATTTGTCTTGTACAATAAAATTTTTTAATGTAATGAGGGAAGACATGCTTGTTAGCCTTCTTCAACTTGACTATAATTTTACAACATTCACATGAATACATTTTTAAGAGTTTGAAGGGCATAAGTAAACACTTTATTAAGTTATTTTTTATTTCATTTTTTATTTCTATTTAGAGGAAGTTTTCTCTTTAATAAAGACTGCTGTGGTTATAGAGTAAGCATATTATTTTTTATTGCTAAAGAATATCATACTTTTGACTAGCTTTACAGTGTGTACATTTTTATACTGTGTCTCAATTGTATTTTGGTTTGCTTCTTAACATTGTGTGGGGTGTATTTGAGCATTTTCTAGGCAGTATTTACTAGGTTGAAAGTTTCTGCTTTTGGACACATTCCAAGAGCATAGTCTAGAAACAGTGGAAATTTAATGAGATTGCCTTTTGATTTCTTTTTTTATTAAGTTGCTCCATTTATTGTAGATTAAGTAGTTTAAACATTTGGATATGGCAATGTACCAGTCTTCATTTGCAGAAACATTTTGGAGTTGAGTAAAAGATAGATTTTAATCAAAATAATTTTTGATGCAGTTTGGGTAAACTCTACTATCCTGAGAAAATGTTAATATCATAAAAATACATAAATATCAATCTTATTTTAGCTTTCATAGTTTTACCATGTACTTATGGAATATTTTGTTCAGGAAAATTGAGGCAGTGTTTAGATTGGCTGCTACTTAATTTAAAAATCTAAGAAGTTTCTTTTTCTGTTACAGTAAACGTTGATACTTGCTTTTTAGTAAAGAAACAATAAAGCTTTAGTTCTGTTTTAAATATTCTGCATTGAGCTAAATATATACATGATTTGCTGTTGAAGAATTTTTAGTCCCACTTGAGTATGTTAGAATAGCCCTCAATATTTGAACATAGGTTCATAATAAACCTGAAAATTAATGTATATTTTGAAAATATATATTTTGAAAATTAATGTGTATGAACATAGGTTCATAATAAACTTGCTAATAAGACAATGGTCTGACCCAATTGTATTCCTTTGTCTGTCTTTATAGCTAATTGAGATTGTGTAATAGTGAACCAAAAGCCGTAAAGGTAATGTAGCAAGAGATTTTAAAACATGTGGATTTCTAGGTCTTAAATCTACAAATTGATTTATTTGTTTTGTGATCCTACTAGATTTGGACACAAGTTGTCCATTGATCATATTTTTTTGTTGAGTCCAGTAGTTTTTAACTTCCAGTACATCTGTGGAGCTTAAAAAAGAAAAATATCTGAGATGTAATCCACCAAAGGTTTTGATTCAGTAGGGTTGGGGGTTGGGTCCATGGGATATGCTTTTTTGTTTGTTTCTTTATTTTGTTTTCTGCCAGTTTTATTGTTTAAATATATTTTTATTACAGAAGTTGTGAACTTAAGAAACAATCATGCACAGGTGTATAATTCCCACACAACACCCCATCACCAAAATACCAGTCCGTGGTGGAACATTTGTTACAGATTATGAGATAATATCATCAGACTATATTATCACCAACAATGGTCCATAGCGTATATTTGGCATTCTTTTCCCATACCCCTCATTATCAACACAGTACATCTTTGGCATTGATGCAAGAATATTACGGTATTGCTGTTAATCACAGTCCCTGGTTAACACAAGTTGTATTTTTCCCATGCTTCTTCACGTTTCCCACCACCCTGCAATAGTGACGTACATTTGCTCTAGCTCACAGAAGGACACTCCTGCACATGGGATCTGCAGATTTAAAAGCTCCACAGGTTATTTATTCTGTTCTTTAGCAAAACTTGCAAACCACTGACAATAATACCTTGAAATGTGAAAAGAATGGTAGTTAAATTTTTTATGGGGCCTGAGGACTTTAGTGGAGAGAGGGCTCAGTGTTGTACAGTGTGGGGGGCAGGATTCATATAGGATGCATTGTAAATATTAACATTCTATGTGAGTAGTGTCCTATGGAATTTTTTTGTGGCAGTCTTGAACTGGGCTTTCAGTCTATAAATGAAAGGGGAGAATTGTCTCCAATGATGACTTAAATTTTAGTCTCAAAATAAATTGTTTCATTTGGACCAGGGGTCGACAGGACAGACTATGGCAGGCCAGGCCATATCTACCCCCACTACCTGTGTTTGTATTAGTTTTATTGGAACATAGGGTACCAATTTGTTTATGTATTGTTTATTGTTGCTTTTGCACTATAGTTGAATATTTGTGACTCAGCTGTATGAGACTTGTGTTGAGTACATACAGCCTACAAAGCCTAAAATATTTACTGTCTGGCCCTTTACAGAAGTTTGCCGACCCCTGATCTAGAGCCAGTCTGAAAGTTAGGAATCTATTAAAAATGGCTCACTCATATTAACTAAAATAATTTAGTGAAGAATTTGTGAATTATATTGCAAAGTTATTAATTTGTATGTTCTTTTCCAGTGTTTTTAGAAGGCTCACTGAGCAGAGTACTTCATATCCTAGAAACAAGGTTCCCGAGGAATCCAAATTAGTGTCCAGTGGTAGTCATGGTTATAAATCAGAGCAAATATTATGGGAAGAACTGATAAAAGCATCACTGCCCCACAGTGGATACCCTGGAGTTTACATACCGTATCTTTTTCATTTTTGTCAATAGAGGCATTGTTCTTTAAGATGTTACCTCCTCTTTATAAGTATTGCCAAATTTGCCCTATTTAGCCAACCTCTTTTTTATAGCAATCTCTTTGCCTGCTTTCTTTATGATCATTGTTTATGTTACCATTACTCAATTTAATTATAACCTAGCTTCACCTAATATGCTGTCTACAAAATTCAAAACAGAAATTCTAGCCAGTAATAAAATTTATTTAATTGGTGCTGGCAGAAAGAACTCATCCATTTTTTTTTTTTTAAAGATTTATTTTTTATTTATTATATATCCCCCCCCTTTCTGCCTGTTCTTGCTGTGTTCATTTTTGAGTTCCTCTGTGTCTGCTTGTCTCCCCCCGCCACGGCGACCCGCTGAGTCACCTCACCGTGCGGTGGTCTGCCCACTTGAGGAGGCCCCGGGAACCGAACCCTGGGCCTCCCATGTGGTAAACCGGAGCCCTACAAATTGAGCTACAGCCTGTTCCCTCATCCATTTTTACTTTGTATAAAGTAGGTACGATTTTGTTTTATGAAATGATTTGTTATTTTTTGAGGGTATAGTTGCCATTTTGTGGTTTCTACATGGCCATCATTCCTCTTTTCAATTTTTTTTTAATTTTTGAAATTTTTGATTTTAAAGTTAAAACAAAATCTAGTTTGAACCACAAGTGAGAATACAATGTCTTCAATGTATTTCTAAAGCTATTATTCTCTACAATAATGTAATAATTAACAGCATAGCATAATGTGTTTTCATTCCATTGGCTTATATATTTTCTTAGGATGAACTGAACTTTTGAAAATAAACACCATTTAACAAACTGTACAAAAACAGAATGGTATTTTTAAATTGTAAAATTTTCTTTTCTGAAATGGCTTGTTATTTTTTGAAGGGATAGTTGCCATTTTGTGGTTTCCACATCGAAATCATTCCTCTTTTTCCACAAAGTATTCAGCTGCAATGAATGGTTATATTCTGGTGCAGCAGAAGATTGTTTTGGGACGTCTAAACACCTGAAGCATCCAGAGAAAGGACATACTTTAGAAGGGAGGTTTTACGGCTTCTTAATCATCTTACGGAAATAACCGAAGTATTATTTGCTGTGGTATATGGTGTTAAGGTGTGACCTCTCTTGGCCCAGTCCCTGGTTCCAATGGTTTGGACATGATAGTGAAAATAAAAATGGACAATAATGGCAATATTGCAGTGGTGTCACATACCTTGCTCTAATTATGACCAGTTTTTGGTTGTTCATATGTTTTTATTCTCTAAAATAATTTGATTGCGTGCAATGAACCAAGGACTATTTTTGAATACTGGGGGTGGTACATAATTGGAACTTAGATTTTTGTGGCCAAATGAAATAGAAGTATGTAGTATTTATACATATTCTTGAAAATGATCTTTAGGATTTTGACCATTTATTTAGATTGAAGGTGTGTGTCAGTTTTAACAAGCTGTTAAATTCTTTGATCATTTCTGAAAGGGATTATTTAACAGTTGTAATATCTAATCATATTTAGAGAATTCTTAAAAATTATTGTGCAAACTGGGACAAGTGAATAGGGGCAGTATTTAAAATTACTTTTTTACAGCACCTTTAATTTGGGACTGTTTCTGGCAAACCAGGATATTTGGTCATCCATTTATATGTCATGACTCTTAAGTAGCAGATTCTTTTCTTAAAAGACTTTTCTGAATATATCCACCAGGAAATGATTACTGAGTCTTATACTCTTTACACACTTTTAACAGACAATATCTTAATATACCTAATTATGTCTTTAACATATTAAGTAACTCCTAGTGTATTGTTTAGTTTGACCTTTCATTAGTTTCAGAGAGGTCAATAATCGAAAACAATTTCCACCTCTCCTTTTTTCCTCCTGAGGAATATCTATGCAGGCTCAGCTCATATATTTTCACCTCTGACTCTTCAGTTATGAACCTATATCATTTAAACTATTCTCATTTTTAAAAACTTCTTATCACATTGTTTTCTAATTATTTTGATTCTTTTCTCCACTAATTGAGCTCTCTGAATCTTTTTTTTCTGCATTCCTTTTTTTTTTTTTTTTTTTTTTTTTTTTTTTTTTTTTTTTTTTTTTTTTTTTTTTTTTTTTTTTTTTTTTTTTTTTTTTTTTTTTTTTTTTTTTTTTTTTTTTTTTTTTTTTTTTTTTTTTTTTTT
>PVKH010049431.1:0-10100 GCA_004027955.1 Chaetophractus vellerosus | reverse complement strand
CTGCTACAGTAGTCCAAAGTCATTATCCCATACCTGTTACTCTAGCAACCTCCTAAACTGACCTGTCGACCTCTCCTCTCTCCCTTGCTTAGTCCATCCTGCTCATTGCAGCCAGATCAATCTTCCCAAAGCACTACTTTCATCATTACCCCAAACCCTACAACTGTTTCTTCTTGACTATTATATCAAGTCATGATGCCTCTGCTTGGCCTTTAGCAGCCTCCATAACCCATCCTGGGAAAGCAACCACTTCTCCTTCTGGCACCTGCCCTTGGCTCTTAGATAAGCCACACTACTCCTCATTCTCATCAATAAATGTTTACTGAGCAAATACTGGTGTTGATATCCTCACATTTTACTCCACTGTCAATTTTCTTTTCAATCAGTTCTTTGGTAAATCCATAATTTCTAGCTAAATGATATGGAGAAAGAGAAATGGAAAGAAATAGTCCTTGTCCTAAAGAACTTATAATCAAATAGGAAAGCTGAACAATCGAGTAACCAGCTTATACAACAAATCAAAATGAAGAGCTATATGGAGCTACATGTAAAGCATTCAGGGTGTAAAGGAAGCCACTTTTCACCTGAATACCGAAGCTGAGGGAGCTTTCGTGAAGGAGGTGGCCCTGAGGTGGGAGAGGATTTTGAAGGCAGAAAGAGGACAGGAATGGCAGAAGCAAAGCGGGGCAGTGGAGGGGCAGAGCAGAGATGGTGCCAGAAAGCCAAGCTCAAGGAGAGGTTTCTGTGGAGACAAGGGGTTATTACGGAAATTTTTGAAAAGCAGAGTAAGGACATGGCATAGACAGGATTAGAGAATGTTAACTCTGAAAGCGTGGGGAAAATGAATGCAATAGCGATAACTGGTCCACAGGAGGAACCAAGAAGGGTCTGAACGGGGCTGGGAGTGAGAATCCCCTGAAACGTCACATTCCTTTCTGTCTTTGTGCCTCACCTTCTTCCCTCTCAGCTAGAAGCCCTACTTCACCTTTCAAATCCCTCACCCACCTTTTAAACATCAAGCTCAACTTCTACTTCCTCCCCAGTGACACAAAGATTCATTACCCATAACTAATCTTTCTTGTGTTCAGGTAAAAATCACATCTGATAGAAATAGTGTGCTTTACAATTATATATGTTCTCTCCACAAGTTTCCCTGAAACTAGACAGAGGTTCAATTCACTGAGTCAGTAAGGCCCTGTGGTAGGCAGAATAAAAGGCCCCAAGGTGTCCACGTCCTGCTTCCTGGAACCTAACAGTATGTTATCTTATATGGCAAAGGGTGCTTTGCAGGCGTGATTAAGGTTAAGGATCTTGAGATGGGAGTTGATCCAGGATGACCTGGAGGGTGAGGGCAGGGGCGCTTCTAATCATATCCGTCCTTCAAAGTGGGAGAACAATCAGAAAAGTGGGTCAGAGAGATGCAACATGAGAAGGACTCAACCTGCTGTGGCCAGCTCTGAAGGAGGAGGGACAAGCCAGGAGTTACGGAGCATGGGCGCCTCTAGAAGCTAGGAATGGCCCTTAGCTTATAGCCAGCCAAAAAACAGGAACCTCGGTCCTACAACTGCAATGAACTGAATTCTGCCAACAACTCAAGCGAGCAGGAAATAGATTCTCCTGTAGAGCCTCCAGAAAGAAATGCAGCCCTGCCAATGCCTCGGCATTAGTCTGGGGAGAGCCATGTCAGATGTGTGACATACAAAACTCTAAGATAGTGCATTTGTGTTGTTTAAGTCATTAATTGTGGTAATTTGTTATGGCAGCAATAGAAGACTAACAGAGGGCCTATTTTTTCCTCAATAGTCAGATCAAGGTTATTTCTTTAAAACATGTTTTGTTTTATAAAGATTAGCAATTCTTAAGAATTGTATTGGAAGGAAAATTCTATTTCCCTTAAATAAGAAAAATATTGCAAAGTCTCAACGTTTCTTTATTATAAGGAATTAGGCAGGAAAACTATGCTAAAGGGTAAAAAGCATCATGCATAATAGCAAACCACTGTGTTCAAAGCTGATATTGCCCCATAATTCTGAGTACAAATGAGAGTTGGTTCCACATTGACTAGAAGTAAGTACCGTCTATTTTTTTTCTAGGTTTGACTCTTTCCTACAAG
Source organism: Chaetophractus vellerosus (assembly GCA_004027955.1). Lineage (NCBI taxonomy): Eukaryota > Metazoa > Chordata > Mammalia > Cingulata > Chlamyphoridae > Chaetophractus > Chaetophractus vellerosus. Next base: position 7,987 of record PVKH010049431.1, on the reverse strand, counting down.
TAGGATACTTTCTTAAAGGGTATGGGCTATGTTCTATTATCCTTTTATTCCCATCTGTGCAGCAATTAACAAAGAGTTAGAAACACTATAATCATACAATATGTATGTTGGTGGAAATATCTATTAACTTCTGCTCTGGTTTCCAAGTGTAGTAAACGTCATTCATTTACCTAATAAGCACCTACAAGGCCTACTGTGATGGATGCAGAGGGAAATAAAATAAGACACAATCCCTGTTCAAATAGAAGCATTTCATACAACCAACTAGAAGACAAGGAAGAATAAAATAGGTACTAAAAGAGATGCAGAAGTAAAGTGTTGATGAACCATCAAGGAAGGGTTGGGAACTTCAGTCTAGGAAGTAGAAGTCTTCAAAAAGTAGTGGGGGCTGCGAATATTCTCGCTGTCCTGATTTTGTGATAATCAGGGTAGGCTAAACATTCGCTATATTAGAAACTATGCCTGCGTCCCCAGACCTAGTTTTTCTCCCTAGGTCTGGTTTTTAGAATGCTGGTGATAAACGAAGCAAAGAAAGAAAAAAATAGTCGGGGGGTGGATGTGGCTCAAATGGTTGGGCATCCATCTCCCATATAGAGGGACTTGGGTTCGATCCCCTGGACCTCCCAGTAAAAATAAAGAAAAATATAGAAAGTACGCAGACTGCCAGGGCCCGCCAAGCCATGCAGCAAGATGATGACATAACAGGAGAGTGACACAAGGGAGACCCAAGACGAGACACACCGAAAAACCAGGAACTAAGGTGGCGCAGGTGGGTAGGACGCCTCTTTCCTACATCGGAGGTTCCCAGGATCAAATCCTGGTGAAGACAGGAGATGAAGGATAAGAAGAGAGGGCAGGAAACACACAGAGAATTGCTCAGCAAATGTACACACACACAAAAAAAAAAACAGCAAAAATGGGGGGAAGGGGTGTAAAAATGGATAAAAGTAAATAAATAATTAAATCTTTAAAAAAAAATTAGTGGGTTTTAAAGCCAGATATGAAAGTCCTGTCTGATAAAATAATTTTGAAGGAAGCTGTAACGATGTTAATATTTTCCAATGTTCTAAAATATTTATAAGGAGCAGTTACATAGCGACTATTGCCACTAATCCTTATTTACTCATTAACATGTGTTATAGACAAGGCAAAATTTTGCTAACCTAGTTTGAATTACATTATTTAAATTAATTAGGTGTTATTTCTTTTTTCAAAAGTTCAGACTAACCAGCAACATAATAAACAAATTACTTCTTAAAATTTTATTTTACTATCAAAAATCCATCCAGCTCATCATACAAAACATTTGAAACCTTTTTCCACTTTGAATGATTTTTACACCTAATTATATCTCTGACTAAAGAAACTAAGGACCGTGTGGGATCACATTTTGGGTTCACCTCTTCTAAGGAGTGCATATTTAGTTTATACATCTTAATCTTTTGTTTCTCAAATTCTTTTATTCAATCAACGTTTATGCAATATTTAGTATGTGTCTAAGTCAAAGGCCAGTGACACCATCAAATAAAAGATATTTATGAATGTTGCAATGAATCAACCATTCAGCAAATATTTCCTAAATGCCATCTATGCATCAAGCATTCTCCTAGTAGATTTATTTAGTGCTTCAGGAGACCTGATCTTCACCACCCCTAAGAGATTCGAAGACAAATTCTTCTTTGGGGAAAACAACTTTAGAAAGGGTCACCATAAAATATTGTAGAGTCACCAGGATTAGAAGGATTCTTTAAAGACTTATTTTTTCCCCTACCAATCCTGCCAAAACATAGGGTGAAAGTTTCTTCAGTCATGCTAGAAAGATCAGATGGTTGCCTGCTTTAAAATCTTTACTAAAGATTTCAGTTTCACAAATTATCTTGGTGAACACATTCTAATAAAAACCCTTGTGGGAGAAATCAAAGGGCAGGCTGGGGGCTGTGCAAAGTAGAGAGAGAGGTAGGGAGAGTGGGTGGAGTAAAGATAAAGATAGGGAGTGTTAGAAACAGGAATCATTTAGGGTAAAGGAGCACAGGCCATTCCTGAGTTATTACATAATTTGGAGAATTATTTATGCCATTTTCATCTCATCAAGAAAGATTTCAAGAGAGATGACAGCTTTGTGTAGAAAAATCAATTACTAAAAGAATCAGCACAATTTCTGGGTGTCACAAAAGAAAGTCAGAGAAGTGATTCTGTGATCAAGCTAGCAGTGTGTCTTTCTCCCCTGCTTAAATGGAATTATCTTAGCCTTTTCCCCTCTGGAGGTTTTCTAAGAACAGAAATTCACACTGGAGTTTCAGAGGCTACATGCTATACTGAGTCTATTCCATGATCTGGAACAGAACAAACCCAAATAAAGAAGCCAAAACAGGACATGTCGCTGCTGCCTAAAAGCTCATTCCTTCCAAGCAGACTGCTATGATGTTGGGAAATAATCTTGTAGAGACAAAATTTGGGTATGTGAAGCTTGCTCAATGAATTCAGTATGTTCTCTCAGGGAAGATTCAAGGCTACAAGGAAACATCTGTCTATTCTCTCAACAGTCACTTACACTAACTTTACCAGATGTTTCAACTCTGGTCCAGTAACAAAAGCCAAAATTCTCTTTGACTTAAGGGTGAGTAACTCAACTCTCACAAACTTAATATCTTAGCAAATGTGTATGTATGATAATTTTCACTAGTCTCCTGTTTCATCTATTCAAAGAATACTAACATATTTAAGTAACTAAAGTATTATATATAATTTTCATTAATGGACATGGAAGTTGAAGAAAAGAAAAAAATGAAAAGATTATCTACACACATCAAAATGAGAGTCCATTTTCCATCTTTTAGATTGGCAGAAAAAAAATGCAATGTTTGATGATACTAACTGCTAGTGGGGTGGGGAAGGGTACTTTTTTAATCAGTGGTAGGAAAATAAACAGGCACAATGACTCTGGAAAACAATCTGACATTCCTTGTCAAAATAAAAAATGCACATATACTTTGACTTCACTGCAACATTTTTAAAAAGCAAAAAACTGGAAAAAATAAAATAAATCATGGCACTTTCATACAATAGAATACCAAAAAGCTATTAAAGAGGTACATGAATACTTGTTGCTATGAAAAACGATCTCCAGACGAAAAGGGCAAATTACAGAACAGTGTGTATTCATATTGCTTTGATTTTCAAAAAATGTCAGTAAAGCTAAGTGGGGAAATTGTGGGCTATGATTTGGTTTTACTTTGTATTGGTCTATTCTTAAAAATAAAATCTAATCTGTTATTTAAAAAGAAATAAAGAAACTTCACAGAACACTATTGACTATATTGATACTATTACTAATTTCTAAAGAGACACACGAGGGGGCCGGCTGTAGCTCAATTGGTAGGGTGCCGGTTTACCACATGGGAGGCCCCGGGTTCGGTTCCCGGGGCCTCCTTGAGTGGGCAGACCACCTTGAGAAGGCAAGCCACCATGGCAGGGCAAAGCCGCCGTGGGCAGGACAAGCTGCCACAGGCAGGGCAAGCCAGCCTGCGAGCAGGCAAGGCCGCCCATGAGCAGGCAAGGCCGCTACGCGGTGAGCTGACTCGGCACGTCGCCACAACGGGGGGTAGACCAGCAGACACAGAAGAACGCAAAAATCAACACAGCAAGAACAAGCAGAAAGGGGGGGATATATTTAAAAAAAAAAAAAAGGAGAGAGACACAAGAAACTATTAAAAGTTACAGGCAGTGGAACTTGGAGGAGGAGGGCAGGAGAAGGAACACTTTTACTTTGTGCTCTATACCTGCCTGAACTGTTTGAGCCTTTAAAAATATACGGAAAAGTAAAAGTGCAGTAACAAGAACAAAGCAAATTCTCGGAATGGATAAATTTTTAAAAACACTGAGATCACAGGTAAAAGTGATCATCTGGAATTCTAACCAAAGATGAATGTACTTTGCACATCTTCCTGAGAGACAAATGAATGTCATCCTTCCACGAGAGATTTCCCTCTGGCTTTCCATGGGGGAAACGAACGAGTACAAATGAAGCTCCACTTACTTATTGTTTAATGCTCCCCCAATGTCACAGTCACAAGGTCGGCATCCATCCAGATCATTGCTTAAACCCCAATGCTCTGGCTGCAAACAAAAGATGAAACATGTAAAGGTGGGTTCTTGTAATTATACAATAGACTAAGCAAGAAACAAGTTACGGCATGTTTCGGTTACTCCACCAAACACTCATTTCCACTATGAAAGCACAAAGCCAACAGAGGGAATGATTATTCTGGGAAAAAAAAAAAAAAAAAAAAAGAAACCTAAACTGTGGGTCACGGATGTCGGCAATTCACATAATGCCAGGTCACAGTGCTTTATTTGCCCTTCAATAGCCTCCATCCAATAATTAATTTGAGCAAGCAGTAAAGAAGTTGACTCTCTTCATTAGAATTACTCTCACAGAAAGTAAGTTTTGGCAAATTTTGGCAGGACTTTAAATTTTCCCTCAGTTCAGCCTGTCATAACCCCCTTAAGAAAAGCCCCTCAAGCACTTATCTATGTGGAAACATAGCACAAAGCTAGGATTATCCTCACAACTGAAAGGTGAAGAGATCGCCAAGTCTCAGGAGCTTTAGAGACGGAAATATAAAAAAAAGAACAGAATGTATATGGGGGAAAAGGTCTCTTTGCACCTCAACAAAGACATTTTTCCTAATGAGCAGATGAAACCAGGTTCACCAATTTTAATCAGACTCCCAGAAATCTACTCTAAGAAGCATACATAAACATAATTTGAGGCATAATTTCTCCAAATTGTAAAAGCAATACAGCAATGTTATAAAAGATAGATTTGTTTAAATTATCACATAATTACTCCACCCAGAATCATTAGAAGGAACATTCTGGTGTATTTCCTTCCAGATTTTTTTTTGATGCATTTACTTCATACATACTCAAGGTACTATTCACATCCTATGTTTTCCCCATAATTTCATAAGTATTTCCTCATATTGTCATTTTCAATGGCAACCAAATATCACATTGTACAGAAGTCCCAAAATTTACTTAACTATTTTCCCACTGTTGCTTCCAAGTCTTTTGCTATGATTAATAAAAGATACAATGAGTCTTTTGGTGAATACATCTTTGTCCAATTATCTCATTATTTCATTAGGATAGAATCCCAGAAGTGGGATTACTGGGTCAAAGGGTATGTATATTTCTAAAGGCTACTGGTACATTTCACCAAAATGCTTTCCATAAAATATGGAACCTTTACATTTCCACCAGGAGCATATAGATACCAACACCTCACTAATATTAATCATTATTGCTAAAGCCATAGCAAAAGACCAACAATGATGGTGAATATCTAGTCAAGTTATTTGTTAATTATTCCTCTTTTGTGAATTGTCTGCTCATGTCAGTTAACATTTACACCTAAGGGTGATAGTAGAATCTGCAGTGGCAAAAACATTCTCTACTATAAAACATGCCAGGTTCACAAACTACCTGTCCCAGGTAATTGGGATTGACCTACCAGACACTGGTCACAATGCTGTCCTGTCACCAGACGCTTGCAGTAGCAGTAACCGGTCTCAGAATCACATGGATTCCCTCCAGGAATTGTTCCCAGAGGATTGCAAGCACAAGCTTTATTAAAGACAAAAAAAGAAGTCAAGAAACACAAACCAACTGAGTCCAAAGTAGTTTAGATTTAGAATTACGAAGTAAAATGGGATTTATAGACGAGAAAATAAAGTCATTTAATAGATGTATCTCCCCCAAACTATTTAACAAAAATATACTTACATTTACAACCAAATGGATCTTCAGCATTTAAGTCATAGAAGCCTTCTTTGCAAACATCACAGTGCTCTCCTTCCACGTGTAATTTACACCGACACTGACCAGCAATGAGACCAGCAGAAAAATCAGTGTAACTGTCACAAATTCCCTCATTATAAGAACCAGCTGGGTTACAGGTACATTCTAAGAACAAAAAACACCAGGAAACACAATGCATGTTTGTATAAATACATGTTCCTTTCATCCCTCCAAATCTCACAAATACAGACTAAAGAAGGCTATGATTACCAAGTTAATTCCACACACAGCATCCTACACAGCAATTAAAACACAAGTGCTGGATTTGGGGCTTATGTTATGAACTCTCAGAAAAGGATGTCAACTACCAGATGATTCAGTTTGGAAGAACCTGAATAGGTCCCACCCTCTTTAGTGGCATTCCCCAACGTACGTTCGCAGATATTGGGATCTCGGATGTCCCTTTCCGGGTGCTGGTAGTAGAACGGTTTGCACTGCTCACAGCTGCGCCCCATTGTGTTATGGTGGCAATTGTCACACACTCCTCCACTGATGTTTCCAGTTGCCAAGTAAACAGCCATGTCAAAGTGGCATGAGCTGGAATGTTCATTGCAGTTACACTCTGCATGACAAGACGGACATCAAGAAGTCTTTTTAAATCTATTTGCCAATGTGAGGGTGGGATTGGGAGAAAGGGAGCTCATTTTTGAAATGAGGGACAGAGTTCCTGAAAAAAAGGCAATTAACAAGGGGTACTCATGGTGAAAGAGGACACATCTATTCATGACATCAGTTTAAACCCTAAATCATATTGGAAACCTTAACAATGTGAAACATACTAAGTAAAGACAGTTATCTGGCCCTCTTTGGCAGAGAAGTGACAGAAGGAAGGCTGCCATTCCATGGAGGATGTCTCCGAGTCCCACTCAGGGTGGGTCTGGATTAATGCACATTACTCCAAAGGACTTTCTGGACAATACGTGCCTGGGAAATCCAGTTTGAGCCCCTGCTTTGAGGAACGTGGGTGTGAAGGTTTGATTCTCTTCCCCACTGAGACAGAACACCCTGCAGAAGGACTGTATCTTATCCACTACTGTGCCTCACCAAACATTGCCTCAAACACTGGTTGAGTTTAAACCTCTGAATCATTCCCCATACTGCGTGGCAGGCATGAGAATGTCCTTGAAGCCTCATGTTGTTTTTATCTGAACTCCTTCCTTCCTCTCTCTCTTTAATCTTTTTACCTGGACAGCCTGAGCGGTTTTTCAAGGGCCAGCTAGGTCCCACCTTCTAACAAGCCTTGACCACTCCAGCCCTCACACTGGTTTCTGAAATTCTAGAACAGTCCTTCCCAGTGGCTCAGCAGGGGCAGAAGCAGTCGTGTTCCTCAAGGGGAGGGCAGTATACCACAGAATCACAGTGTGTGGCAGGGAGGGGGAGTGACAGTGTGAGTGTTTCAAACTATACCTCTGCCCAGAGAATACCACCCAGATGGATGGATAGAAATGTGTTAGAGACCACAGCTAGGCTGCCATGGAAACAAACCACACAACTCTACAGTCTATTCTATAGTCCTTAGACCATAATGATCCACCATGCTATATTTTTCTTTCATTTTCTTTCATAGTCATCTTGCCTTAAAAACAGGGACAATGTTAGGGACAGTGTCTCAGTTTTCTATATCTGCCAAAGTGCCCAGAACACATAGCTGCTGCTCAGTAAATACAAATTTAGTAATTTAACTGAAGGGGTATTGTTGGCCTCCTAGCAGTATCAGGGTAAAGCTGAGAAAAGGGCAGTAACTTTTCTTCCCTGTGTAAAATGGTGCATTTTTTTTGCACCTCTAGCCAGAAAGTGGATCCTGGGGTCCTACATGATTCAAAATGCCCCTTCTCCTAAGACTTACTTTTACAGGCATTGCTATTTCGCCCTTCAGCGGGTCTCCAAGGTAAGTCATGGTAGAAATCCATGCACTGTTCACAGTTTAGGCCCTTGGTGTTATGCCTGCACATGCAGTGTCCATGTACCTTGAAAGTCATAAAAACAAGAAAAAGCAGAGTAAGAGATATAACGTCCAGATTTTCTCCATGATCAATGGAAAACAAATTCCTTTTCATACTAATCTCTAGCTCACAATAGTGAGGGGATTTTTGATCTGTTTTTCCCATTGGCCTCTTCCTCCCAC
>PVKH010049430.1:0-10102 GCA_004027955.1 Chaetophractus vellerosus | reverse complement strand
AATATTGAAGCATTGCTACTAACCAAGGAGTATATTTGCTTTTTATGTAAGAATCTGTAGTTTCATTGTTGTTCTTCTAGCTTAATCTTTAAAACAGTTTATTGTTTTTTTTTTTTTTTAAAGATTTATTTATTTTATTACATATCTCCCCTTCCCCCCGCTGCAGCGACACGCCAAGAGTGGTCACTGCGCAGGCGCGGCCCTCCCCGCTTGTGGGCGGTCTCTGCGTCCGATCACGGCCGGCGCTTGCTTCAGTTCGCGGGTGGCTGGCTGCGCTCCATCTGCGGGCGACCTGCCCTGCCCGCGGCTGCTCTTGCCCTGTCCGTGGCAGCTTCTTGCCCTGCCCACGGCGGCTCCGGCCCGCCCATGGCGGCCTGCCATTCTCAAGGCGGTCTGCCTGCTAGGAGAGGTCCCCGGGAACCGAACCTGGGGCCTCCCATGTGGTATGCCGGCGCCCTATCCACTGGGCTATCGAGTCGGCCCCTAAAACAGTTTATAAAGAAGTTAAAATTTGTGAAGGTCACATGTTTAATCATTTGCACTTGAAAAGAGCCACCCAGTTTGGAATTAGAAAGAAACTATAAAGCATGAGTAGTATAGTTTAACAGTAAACTGATTATCTTTATTCCTTAGCCACTAGCCTGAGGTCTTTCTCTTTGTCCTTGACCTACTCCCATCCCATCACTTTCAGTTAAAAGACTCTAAATTAAAACTACATATCCTTTGCTTTTTTTTTTTAAAAAACAAACAAACAAACAAACAAACCTAGTTAGTAACCTGTTTTTTTTTTAAAAGATTTATTTTTTTTACTTTTTATATATCCCCCCCCTTTCTGCTTGTTCTTGCTCTGTTCATCTTTTGCATTCTTCTGTGTCTGCTTTTCTTCCCCCATGCAGCGACCCGCCAGAGTCAGCTCACCTCACGGCGGCCTGCCTGCTCACGGGGGCTTGCCCTGCCCACGGCGGCTTGCCTTCTCAAGGCGGTCTGCCTGCTCGAGGAGGCCCTGGGAACCGAACCCAGGGCCTCCCATGTGGTAAACTGGCACCCTACCAATTGGGCTACAGCCGGTCCCAGTAACCTGTTTTTAATGTAACCTAGTTTTATTTTTCACTTGATGTGTCTTTACTTTTGAACCATCAGCCTTCTCAAACAAATTTTAGACCCCACTCCCCGCCAAAAAAAGTATAAGAAAAGGAACTACGGCTTGCTTTGTTGTCCAATTTAAGAGAAATTAGTTCTTAATTTGGAGAAAAATGTATTAATTCAATGAATGCATTTCTTTTTCTTTAACTTTGTTATGGAAAATTTCTAACATACCAAAAGTAGAATAGTATCATGAATTCCTATGTAACCAACAGCACCCATCAACTCATGGCCAGTCTTTCCTACACCTACTTCCTCCCTGTTATTTTGAAGCAAATCCCAGATATTACATCACTTAATTTGTAAACATTGTAGTAAGTGTATCTAAAAGATGAGGGCTTAAACCCATAACCACAAAACTCCTTAAAAAATTGGTAGTAATTCCTTATCATCATCTGTTATCCAAATAATATTGAAATTTCCTGTCTAAATTTCTTTTTCTTTTCTTTTTTTTCTACAGTTCAAATTAGGATCCACATAATGCCCATCATTATGTAGCTGATTGATATGTTTTTAGAGCATTTTGATGATACTGTTCCACTTTCTCTTTTTTACTCCATAACTTTATATTTTTAACATTTTCAAATCTTACAGAAATAATACAGTGATATATATATACCTTTCATTTAGAATCATCAGTTAACATTTTGCCACATTTGATTTCTCTTTCCATGTATATATGTACTTTTACCTTTGCTCAGTCTTTGGAAAGTAAATTGTAAATATTGTGGCACTTTACTACTAAATACTTTTAAGACATTTTATCTGTTAACAACAAGGCTTTCTCCTACATAACCACAATACCATATAGCATATCCAAGAAATTTAATGTTTATACAGAATACTAATGTGCAGTCCATATTTTTCTCCAAGTGTACTAATAATGTCTTTTATAGGTTTAAAAAAAAAACTTTAAATCCAGGAGCCAGTCAAGGACCACATGTCGCATTGTTGGAAACACTTTATATCTGCTATTACTATAGCCAATAGCCACAGGTTACTGTTGAGCACTTGAAAGGTGGCTAATGGACTTTGAGAAACTGAATTTTTATTTTATTTATTTAATTTAAATAGGTAGCTACTACATTGGATGCACAGATGTAGAACATGCATCCCCACCTATTTAATGTATTTTTTGGTAATATCTTTTTGAAGAGTCTGGGCTAGTTGTTTTGTATTGAGTCCCTCAATCTGAATTTATCTAATTGTTTTCTCATGGCTAAATTTGGTTTAAACATTTTGGTGGGTAGGCATAGGCAATGTTGTATCCTTCATAATACATCACATTAGGAGGCATATAACCTGAATTTGTCCCATTACTAGAATTTCCTTAACCTTTGGGTTTTTTTTTTTTGGGCAGGGAGGGAGCACTGGGAGAACAAGGGTAAATAAGATACATTCTCTGTTTTTAAGGAGTTTATAATCTAGTCAGAGGGAACTACTTTTAGGCAATATAATCTAAGACCAAATAAAATGAGTGTTTAAAAATACTTGCTGTGGAGGAGTTTAATTACATTTATTCATGCAATTAGTTATTTATTGAACCCCTGCTGTATACTATATGCTGGTGATACAGCAGTAAATAAGGCAGACACAGTTTTGGTCCTCATAGAACTTAACATTTAGTGGTTGAGCAGTTAGTTTTGATCACTGTCATGAAAGAAAAATTGAGTGTGAATATAAAATCCCAAGTTGCCTGTTAATTTTAAAATTAAAATTTAACTTTAGTTCAGGGGAGTCACTGATAAACACATTATTTTTCCCTCTTTCCCTTCAAAAAGGTCTTTGGAATTTTGGCATATTTATGAAGGTTGTATTCGTCCCTACACAAACTAGAAAAATATCTCATGTGGCTGATAGTACAGGTTAATTTTAATTTTTTCCTTGGAACACTAATAGTGTGTGTAGACTTTGGTCAAGGTAGATTGAAAGTATCCCCATTGTTTAATTTCCAGATCTAAGCCCTTAAGTACGTAATACTCTTTAAACCAAGATTTATTTAATTGACTTTGGTGAACCTTTCCTTCTGAAATGGAAAAACTTTTGTTTCTTTCTTACCTTAAGGGAAATTGTTAAAATGATAGCTGATTCTAATTAGTGGCTGTTTGGTAAAGTTTTGCATTCCCTGTTCAGTTTTTTTGTATTCTCAAATAAGTCTTTCCTGAAAATGTATCTTCTACCAACTATTGATGGGTTCATTCACCCTAAGTATTGCTGTTTCTTTTCTTCATTCAGAGATCTACCGTATTGTTTCTCAGAAGCAAATGTCAGACAGACGTGAAAATGACATGTCTCCAAGCAACAATGTGGTTCCTATTCATGTTCCACCAACCACTGAAAACAAGCCAAAGGTGCAGTGCTGTCAGAACATATAAGACGTTTCTCTTCTCCCCTAGAAGGCTGTGTATAGTCCATTTCCCAGGTCTGAGATTTAAATATATTTGTAATTCTTGTGGTCACCTTTGTGTTTTATTATTTCCTCATACTTGCGAATTTTTCCATGTCTTAAGTCTTTTGATTTCAGCTTTATAAAATCATCCACTTGTCCCAAATGACTGCAGCTTTCTTTCATGCTATGGCCTCACTAGCCTTAGTTTAATAAACTGAATGCTTGGATTCCTCAATTATTGTTTACTTTTCATCATGGTAGCCCTGTCACTATGGGACATAGTAGAACTTGATCACTTGAAGCTCAGACCAATTGGTCTTGCTCAAATCAAAATAAGGAGACCTTAGAAATCAGCTGTCATTTTGCAACAGAGCAGCTTATAAGTAATACACTCTTATCTCATTGCAGTATATATTTCCACAAATCTTAAGAATTGCCCTATAAACATAATAAGATTTTGAGAGCTTGAAAATTTTCCGTTATTCTGGAAGTCAATTTCTTAAATGCCTTAATAGATTTGTGTAGTTTAGCAAACTTTGTTTTTTAATTTTTGTAAACATCGAAGTTGATTAGAGAGAGGAGCACTTTTTTTCTGGACAAGAATTATTGAAATTCTTATTGAAATTAAGAAATTATTGAAAGTATCTTAAACACAAAAGATTGTTATAGTTTTAACAGCAGTATGCTTATGAGGCCATATGTTAAGCAAGGCTGCCTGGCAGGGTGGGAACTGGAGGGACTGGTGGAATTCCATCTGTGGTGCCTCTGTTGTTATCAAGCAGCCCAAGTCATTTAACTGATTGAATTTCCCAGCTGCAGATTATGCAGCATTTTATTGCCCAGGCAATACTGATTTAATGCTGGTAGTATCTCAATTTGAAATAAGTGAAATGCAGCCTAGTTTTATCACCAAAACCACCAGCAGGCATGGCTAATTACTTTGACAATGCTGATAGTTGAGTTTTGCAGTATGTTATTGAATATAGTCCAGTTAAATCTTTGGTTTTAGTATGTCTAAAGAATACAGTGAGTGGTTAATTTCTGCTCAGGTGGTACCAATTAAAAGCATGTATTCTTTTCGTATGTAAGATGAAATAGTACCTTGAGTTCAAATAGAATGCATTTAGGCATTGCGCAAACTGGAAATATTCGTTTTCCTCCACTACATTATTGCCATCAATGGAAAAACTAGTTTCTCATTCAGAAGTGTGTACACTAATATTTAGTCTTACTTTTGTGTGGATAATATTAAGCACTTACTCTGCAGTGTTCTGAAAGTTTTGTCAACTGCAGTGATGCTATTCAGGATGATGGGATGTCCCAAAAATATATATGTGTGTGTGGGCTTGCTTAGATTTTCTGTGTTTCAGAGTCAATCTTCTGTCTTTTGCGGTGCTCATGATGTGTGGGGTGCACAGAAGGCATTGCTGTGGTCAGTCATTTTGGTTTTCTTCTGTAGCCATTTTATTATTTTTGTGTACTGGTTATGAAGATACTATTATCTATTTGTAAATTGCTACTTTGTATTTTATGCATGCTCTGTAACTTGATTTTTTTTTAGTTATTGATTTGGAATATATTCACATTCTAATAAACAGTTATAGGGGGACTATTCTTATGTTGTCAGATTACATTTTTCCTTTGAGTACTTTGGATGCAGCCCTGGAATATTTTATTCTAATGAATTAAGAGCAGAGATCTTTGCTACAGAGTAAGCATTGAATTTGGGGCATCAGTGCATGAATTCAGCCATGATTTTAGACATGCAGTTCAGTATAAAGTATTACCAAAAAACATTAGGGAAGTAGTCTTTGTATTTTCATATATAACAGTATCCCCAGACCCAAGAAAAGGCTTTGTTTCTTATTTATTTTACTCAAAATTGGTAGTGAATTTTCTAAAATATTATTTGAGAAACGAGAGAGATGAGCTTAGTGACTGAATAGGAATTAAGTAACTTTGCGTTTTTACGAAGTATAGATTTAATGTTACCTTGGGCATGGTTGGATCTTGGGGAAATTCTAAGAAAAATTAGGAATTAGTAGAAAGTGACTGCATTTCAACAGGTTTCTTCATTCTGAGTTGTTTCTCAAGAGACAAATTGTCTCTAGTAAGAAACATCAAGTTTTTAAAATATTAGGTCGGGGCTCAATGGTACTTGACCCTGCTTTTCAGTTATTTTAACTTTGAATGATTTTTTAAAACAAATCAATTCTTTTGATACATATTAATAAACATCCAATTCATCCAAAGTGTACAATCAATGGTATTTTCTATAATCATAGTTTCGCGTTCATCGCTTCAGTCATTATTAGAGCATTTTCATTTTCAATAATAGTAATAATGAACAAAAACCAGACAAACAAACAAATGAGAAAATTCCTCACCTCTCAGTCTCTCTATGCTCCCCCCACTGTACATGGCTGCTGTTTCTGGCTCTTCTATCCAAAGTATATAATCAATGGCTTTTAGTATAATCACAATGTTGTACATTCATCATTTCAAAAATTTTAGAACAATTTCATTACTCCAAAAAGAAAGACTCCACACCCCTTAGCATTCCTTCCTCAGACTGCATAACCACTAATCTTCTTTCCTCTTTATAAATTGATTCATATTTACATTTTATATAAGTGGAATCATACAAAAATATGTAGTACTCTATATCTGGTTTCTATCACTTAGTATAATGTGTTTTTTTTTTTGGTCTGATATTAACATTTTGTACTATTAACTTACATTTGTTCACCTTCAAAGAAAAACGGTCTTATATATGCAATTCCACCCATATTCATATTTCACATAATATATTTATATTTCACATAATACATTTAATTCCTAATAGGGCAGTCATACAGTACTTGTCCTTTTGTGTCTGGCTTGCTTCACTCAACATCAAGATTCATGCATGTTGTCATATGTTTCATGACTTCATGACTTCATTTCTTCTTACTGCTGTATAATATTCTATTGTATGTATATTTCACAATTTGTTTATCCTGAATGATTCTTTTTACCTTTAGTATTTTCCTGAAAAGTCAGTTTGATTTAAACTTGTATATCATTGTTCTCTAGTACTATCAATGATTTCCTTCTAATAATTGTCACTGGGTAAGTTATCTTTAGCCATTGCATTGCGTATGCTAAATTGTAACTTTAAGAAGATGTACTAGCCAGTGAGTAATGCCAAAGATCGTTTAAGTTCTGAGGGGTTCTGCAGAAAAGTTAGACTTTGTAAGAGTTTGGATTGCCCTTCAGAGCTAGTCACATTTATATTATCCTTGGGAAAATGAACATCTTTTTGTTTTTAGGGACTTGCATTTACAAACTGCAAATGGTTTGAGTAGTTTAAGCTGTTGTGATAATCTCTTCCATCTACCCTAAAGTGAAAAACTGTACTATTTAGACAACTTTGGCACACCAGAAGAATTATTATGGCCTAGAGAATTCCAAGACTGAGTGGATAATTAAGAACTTATTCAAACCTGTTAAGTTTCAATTTATGGAACTCCCCCCTCCCAAAGGACAAAAATGGAGATTGGTTATTTGACTTCTCACAAACATCATAAACTTGAAAAAAATTTCAGGCCATTGGAAAATATGAACTTTTTTTTTTTGTTACATATCCCCCGCCCGCCTTCTGCTTGTTCTTGCTGTGTTCATTTTTGCGTTCTTCTGTGTCTGCTTTGTCTCCCCCCATTGCAGCGACGTGCTGAGTCGGCTCACCGTGCAGGCGGCTTGTCCCGCTCGCGGGCGGCTCTGCTCTGCTTGTGGGCGACTTGCCTTGCCCACGGCGGCTTGCCTTCTCAAGGCAGTCTGCCCGCTCGGAGAGGCCCCCGGGAACTGAACCCGGGGACTCCCATGTGGTGAGCCGGCACCCTATCCACTGGGCTACAGCCGGTCCCCAATATGAACTTTTATACAGTCCCCATATAAAACAAATGAACAAAGTCCACAGAAGGACCCCTTTCCACTACATCATTTAATTGTCAAAGAGAGGAAGGCTGGCTGAGTATTCTCCTACTTGGGGCAGTGCTGGTGCCACATCCTTTCTGGGAATTGACAGGTCATCTTTCCCACTCATTTATGTGACATGCCATATGAACTAGGGTTGTCATTCTAACATTTTGGCTAAACTGTAGGAGGCTAATGATAACATGAAATAAAATGCTAATTTTATTATAGCTTATATAAGGGGGAGACCATTAGGCTGACGTAATTTTAATTAGTTTATCCATTTTCCTGAAAATTTGAATTGGAGTATGGAAAAAGAATCTTTGAAAGACGTTTTATACTAACTATATATTAGAAAATATGTGAGTTAAAAGATTGAAAGTAGCAGGTATAGAGCAATGGATTGGTTGACAAAGACTTGAGTTCTAGTCATAGCTCTTCAGTGATTTCATCTCTTTCAATTAATGAGGGTCTGGATTACATCATTTTTGGGGTTCATCTCAGCTCTAATTGTGTAACCCTATGCATGAACTTTCTCCAGGTAAAGCCAAATTATTATACATTGTAATTCAAATTTAAATTTAATAGATTAGTAAAAATCAAGTGCACATTTTTTGTTTTTGTTCTTCACAATAACTTGATTTAAATGCCATCTTTATTTCCATGTTAACTGCATTGAATAAGGTGAAAGCTTTCTGAACATTTGCGAAATGACTGTCAGTTTCAACAATATTCATCAGAGTACCATATGTGCTAAGGCGGGGAGAGTGCTTGACAGGCTGCTATGTCAACGTAAATTGGGGACTGCTTGTTTTTTGGGTTTTGCTGTTAAAAAAATTATGTATTTTAATTTATATTTTAAAATATTCATGTCTGTTAGAGAGCACTTTTAAAAACATTTTGTGTTTAATTTTTTTTTATTAGCTCTAATAGGAATATACAAGAAGGTAAAACAATCCACAGCGCTAGCTATCCAGTAGAGCCAGTGATTAAATCCAAGCATAGAGGTATTATTATTTTTTGGCTGTTGGAATAATTATCTAATTATTAGTAGTGTAAATGTTCTTTAACATTTATAGGATTGATAGTCCCTGACATGTGAATAGAATACAAGATAGCATGTAAATGGGCTGTTATTTTATTTTATTTTTTTTTACCAGTGGTAGCCAACAGAATTCCCTTCCTACTTTCGAGTCAGTTGGAACTTAACGTTGTCCTAAACCACAGAATCTCAGATTGTATTTCCTCCACCCTGTTCCCCTACATTGATAACCTCCAGTCTCTCAGCATAACATTTTTTCTATTTTTTTACCTCAAATATCTGTAGAAAAATGGTATGGTCCCTGGTCATATCTTTAAGAGATTGCCGACTCTTGTACTAAGCACTGTGCTAAAGCCTTTCATCATATGGGCCAAGAATATTATAGTAGAAGGTCATGCCTTAAGTGAGACAGTCTGGGAAGCCCTAAGAAGCTACTCTATTTCTATAAGCTATCTTTAATGTGAAACCATCTCTGGGGGAGGCTGATTAGGTTGTGGTTTACATTAAAGTAGATGCCTAAAAGTGGATACCTAAATAGCAGTACTTTGAGGATCTAAGGCCCTGGTCACTTCTCTTAAGGCTCTGGAGAGCCACCTGCTGGACTAGACAATGACTTGGTAGGCAGAAGCTGGAATGGGGGGTGGGGGTGAGGGGGGAGAATGTACAACTGAAGCTACTGACCAGAGCTTCACATATTCTGTGGATTTGCATTGGACCACCTCTGAGAATCTTTCTAGCTCTGTAAGTCAGGGAAGAAAATATCTATTCACCATTTCCTCTAATCACCAGGGCCCTCCATTTATCTCTGTCCTTCAGTAATTGCTAGATTGTAAGATCTACAAGGGCAGGAACTGTATTTTGTTCAAAATATTTATATTCCTAATATCTATTCCCCCCCCCCCCCAATCCCATGTCAGAGCTTTCCATGTGTGTATATTCAAGTTACTTATTAAATAAATGATCTTTTCTTTGCCCTTGGTATTCATTTATTATAAGGGAGTACTATCTAAAAGAGGCAAGAGGCTAATCCTAGGGTTCATTCTGGCTAAGATTAGGTAGCTATAATCTGAGAATGAGGAGTTTTGTTTTTGTTTTTAAATGGAAAGTTTAAATGTAAGCAAAAAGATAAAGAATCCTTTAATTAGTTCCCATGTTTCTATCACCATTTACCCTTAAATGGAGAGATTATCTCTTCTGGGAAAGATTTCTGTCTCCTCTTGCCATATACTGATTAAATGAGTCTCTTTTTTCCCTCTGGTCAGATGAATGGCTAATAGAATGTACTAATCATTCTTGGATCTTCCAAATTGAGTGCATGGCCTGCAGCAATTGGCCTTTGGTTATCATTCTTGGTATTATATAGTATTCTGAGCCTTGTATCTCATAAGTCATAATACTACACTATTTTTCTCAGTAAATAACCTTTTTTGATCTTGTAACTCTTAATTATGTTTGTCTTTCACTGAGATGTAAAGTCTCAGCCCTTGAGAATTGTCTAAGACTGTTAGTAAGATTTTTCTTTTCTGGATGGGTTTTAATCTTTAGCAAAAAACATTACTCTTGGTTAAACATTT
>PVKH010049429.1:0-10102 GCA_004027955.1 Chaetophractus vellerosus | reverse complement strand
GTTCCAGATATACAGAATTATTTTCCGGTTCTCAAACATGCCAGGCTAGTTCATACCTTTTCCTGAAATCTCCTCCCCCTTCTTTCCTTCTGCCTGGGAAATTCCTACTCATCATCCTTGACCCAACTCAAGCATCTTCCTCTTTGATGCTACCGATCTGCCCTATACATAAGGTATATTGTGGGCCTTCTCACAATATATTGGAATTATTCATTTTAATTTCCTTCTAAATTTCCAATACTTTGCACAGAGTAGTTACTCCCTAAATGTAGCTGAATGAATTAAGGGAATGAATTAATTTAGAATTTGCCATTCTTAAGAAAAGTTCAAAAGAAAAATCAATTCACTAAAATTCTGAATTCCAGAAAGGGCCTTGATAATTCCAGGGTCCTCATCCAACCTCTTCCTCCGGAGAAGACCTGGCCAATCCTAAGCTATGAACCAGGCCCTCTGCTGTGGCAGAGCCAACCAACAGAGAGGGTGTTATCAAGGTTTCTCTCCTTGTGTGGTTTGCATTTAGTATGGCATTCTTAGAACTATTTTCCTGAAAGTGTGATTGAATTTCCTATTTACCTTTACTCTCTTACCCCAAGATATAACATTGACATACAAGGTTTTCCTGCAAGATGTGAGTCCAATTTCAGAAGAAATTTCACTCATCATTACGTTGTTAATGAACTCATGGGTTCTATAGGTTGTGTTCTGCCCTGTGAATTTGACTAGTCTCTCTTTCTTTTCATGAATGAATGAATGAATGAATTGGCACCTAGGGGCTATAGAAAAGAAAAAGATGGCACCACCACCAAGGAGCCCAGTCCAGTGAGATAAACTAACTTGGATAATATCCACAATGTCCTCTGGTCTGTCATAGAGTCATGGGCTGGGAATTGGGGAAGCCCAGTGTGGGGAGAAAGAGCCTGTAGGAAAGTCCAGGCAGAGGGCCCAGGGCAGACTGGACTGTGAATGTGAAGTTGTTGCATAGCTTGGCTGTTGCCATCTTGATTTCAGTCTCTTGTCATTCATCCACCTCCCTCTTTAGTCGTGATTATTTCTACTCCCTTTAATAAAGTCGTGAGGTGTAATGGCAGGCTCTGTGAGCATTTTCCATGGGAACTGTTATTAGGATGAGGCTTTAGACTAACGTGCATCGATTTTTAAAAAGCTATCGTGGAAAGTGAACGTGGAATGAGGGTTTTCAGACCTTGATTCGCGCTGGCAGCCAAATGCAACATCCACAACAGAAGCACTTCCTTTTGCCTGGAACGCAGCCCCCATTTCCCCTTGATACCCTCCTGGCAGCAGCAAGTTAATTGTTAAGTCAAATTCATTTAGAAGATGAAAGGTTTCAGTTTTTTCTTTATCTTACTTGTTTTCCTTCTCTTCCCCTTCTCTGAAAGTCACGTTTGGGAAGGTTTCTTAACTATCAGAGGGAAAAGATCCCTAAATCCAAGAATAAAACTAATTATAATGACAAATTGGCCCAAATGAGAAAAATGACAAATAATCTGTGGGCTGAAATTTTCCCAAAAGCCAGGAATAAATAAAATGTCTCTGAAAGTGCCTGGTGGAGGAGGCTGATAAAAGAAGCTCAGTTATCTGTTGCTGTTTTTTTAAAAAGTCTGTGATATCTGACTTTAAATGGAAAAAAGAAATGGTAAAATGTTTAAGGGTATAAATAAAGTAAAATAAAAATAGAAGTTCATGAGCTTTTGTGAATTTGGAGGTTGAGAGAAAATATATTCATAGTAAAATAGCTAATGAATCTGTAGGTTTGCTTTCAAGAATACCATCACCCCACAGACTTCTTTTCCTTTTATGTTTAATTGGTTCGGTTGAACAACTGATTACCTGACCACCTTTTTATTTTTATTTGTTTTATTGTTATTGGAGCTTTTAATTGATTTACTGTAAATAGGTACTATACCTTTTTTCCCTGAAATTTGCTTCATTCACATAAGAAAACAGAAATCCAAAATTAGAAAGGAGCAAATATGTAGAATTCCAAGGGTTTGGGATAAAGGGGGGATGGGTAACTGGGAACGTATCCAGGATAAAGGGAAGGAGAGCTGGACAAAGTTGATTAGGCATATGCAGAGGGGCCCTACCATCCCTTGGAATGATTTGACTATCCCTGGGGCACCATCCAATATCCAAAGCTCAGCACATGCTCCGGAAATAGATGCTATTCTTTCTCAGGGAACTTTCTCAGGTGATGGACAGCCTTGACAAGATAAATGACTTCCATAATCATAGGGGTTTAGCAATGAACCCTTCCAATCCTTTCTCCATTGAAGAGCATTTAGGGAACTTTTCTGTATGGAAAATCAGGGGTTCTAGAGAATTCATTAAACAGTTATTGAATACCTGTAGTATACCTGTGGTATCTGACCTTTGAGCCAGATACCATAAAGAGGCCCTCTTTTAGCCATCAAAGAGGTCACAGATGAGTTGCGAAGTGGGTTGTCTTAGTCTGCCAGGCTACTATGACAAATATCACCCAATGGGTTGGCTTAAACAACAAGAATTTATTGGCTCATGGTTTCAGAGGATAGAAGGCTTCCTTCCTCCCCAGGTCAGCGGCATTCTGGCTGTTTGGCAATCTTTGGATTCCTTGGCTTTTCCGTCACATGGCAATGTCCTCTCCCTTCTGTTCTGTGTTCCCACTGACTACTGGCTTCTCCCTGTGTCCTTCTGTCTATGTCTGAATTCCATCTGCTTACTAAGGACTCCAGTAATATGGGTTTAGGCCCACTCCTCATTCAGCTGGACCCCTCCTTAACTAAAAATAACATCTTCAAGAGGTCCTAATTATAATTAGCTCATATCCACAGAGATAACAATGATAATAAAAATGGTAACACTAGTTGTTATGGTCCTAATGTTTCTAGTGCCTGGACATAAATGTGTGCACACATGTGCCATGTAATTTTCATAGCCCTTCAGGGTGTGGTACTGTTTTTGCCCCCATTTTACAGGTGAAGCAACTGAGGCCAAAAGAGGTTAAATAACTTGTCAAAGCCACACATCTAGTAAGTGACAGAGCCAAGTTCTGAAGCAGGTCCATTCCAGAGACCCTGCTCTTGACCAGAACACCATACTACTTCTCAAAGACAGAGACTATGAATTGATGATCCAAATATGCTCAGAGAGACCTACGCTTTGAGTCTACAGAGAATAGAGTAACTCATGGGAGTCAAAAAGGGCTTCTCAAGTGAGGTGATGTTTCAGGAGAGGCAAAGTGGTCGATTTAACAGCAGAAAATTAAATTGGCAGTAGAAAACAATTTGGAAAATTATGCTCTTAAATTACCATTTTGGAGTGACTTCATTTGTGTAGCAGTGTGGCAGTTTGATATGGTTATGAATTCCAAAAATAGATATTAGATTATGCTTGTAAACTGGTCTGTTCATCTGAGCATGATTAAGCTATCATTAGGGATTTGATTGGGCCACATCAGTAGGGCATTGAGCCCCACCCCTTGGTGGGTGGGGAATCAAAGATAAAGACATGGTAAAGGACAGAGTTAGAGTTTTGATGTTGGAGTTCTGATGCTGAGATTTAATGCTGGAGCCCTGGGAAATGAACACACAGAGGAGCTTGGTCATGAGGAAAGAGAGAAGGCTCCGGGAAAAGAAACAAACTCTTTGCCTGATAGTCTACACCTGGGCTTGTGGAGAGAGGCAAAGCCTAGAGAGCCTCATAGTCTACAGCTGACCTTGTGGAGATAGCAGAGGAGCTGAACCTGGAGACAAGCAAACCCTGGGAAGAGAGGAGCCCAGGAAGCCTGAACCCTTGCAGACATTGGCAGACATCTTGCTCCAACACGTGGCAATAGACTTTGGTGAGGGAAATAACTTATGCTTTATGGCCTGCTAACTGTGGACTTCTACCCCAAATAAACACCCTTTATAAAAACCAACCAATTTCTGGTATTTTGCATCAGCACCCCTTTGGCTGACTTATACAACATGGATATATTTTATGCCAGGTTTTAAAAAAAGCTTTTCATGCATAAGACCATAGTGATCTATAGATATTCATTAAGAGATGTCTGTATGTGTGTGTATATATATGAATTTCATTATGTAGCTATGTAAATTAATATACTGGGTGAGAGTTTATATTTTAGAATTAAACCGAAAGCCATACTATGATTATATTTTAAAAGAACCTTATAGTTTTGGACATTGTAGCACTTGTTTTTAATATCCACAAATCAGCTGAGTGGAAAAGCATAAACCCTTTGGTGCTATATTAGGTCAGTGTCTCTCTCCAGAGGCAACACCAAGTGATGGTTGGTTGCCTGCACTGGGCAGCAGTCCAACCATCCAATCAATCTAAATCTCATTTAGAATTGAAGAGCAACTCCTTTCATTCACTCATTCATCCATTTTCATGGACTCATTGACTCTTTTATTCAACAAATATTTTTTGAGTCGGGCCAGAGCCTGTATGTTGGCTCTTAGGTGGCCTAGCCAAGGGGCATATTATTTGGGGTGGAAGGGGCTTGCAGGCCAGCCTAGCAGGCTGAAGTCTCCTGTCCCTTAGAGGAGAAAGTTATTAGACATAAGTCCAGTGTAGAATGCCCAAAGGGAGAACCAAAGCATCCCAGATCCAGGACACTCCTGATGTCGAAAGGGGTTGGGGCTCTTGGCAGCCGGTGGAGAGTTCCCAGTCACGACACATAGCAGTTGTAGTAGGTCCACACAATTTAAGACATTAATTGCAGACATTGGCTGAAGTTTGGTGATGACTCTAGGGAGAGAGGCATAAAAATGTTTAGTTAGGTAGTTCCACTTGCAGCCAAGATGGCAATGAGGCTTGTAGAGGGTTCCCATTCTGATGAGGGCTTTGGATCACAAAAACTCTTCCAGATGAGCTGAGCTTCCACAACGGAGCACAGGGATATGAGCTAGATCTCCTCCTGGAAGAGCTAGATCTGGGTTTGCAGCCACACACTTGGATCAGAAGCAGTGTTCCTTCCACATTTCCCATTCCCACTTTCTTCTAGGCACTGCACATGTTATATGATTCTCACAACCACCTAGCATGGTGATTATCCCACTTTACACATGAATAGACCAAGCCTCAGCCAGCAGGTGGCAGAGCCAGGTTTCTATCCCAGGGTTGTCTGACTCCAAAGCCCACGTTTTTTTCTCTTTTCTTACGCTGTTTCTCTTGAGCAAGCCCAAGCCTCACTCACTGACAAGAGAGTTTGGTTCAGGAATCTGTCAGAGAAAGCCTTAAGGCTCAAGAGCAGTACCAGAGAGGCAGAGACTGACACAATGCTAAATGCTATGGGAAACAGAATAGAAATAAAGGATTGTCCTAGTCTATATAACTAAATACTGGATTCCACGGAGCACCTAGTGACATCCAACAGAGAGAGTTACATACTTTGCCTTCAAGATCTTCTAACCCAAGGTCTACATTTACTTGCTTGAGTAATGAGCTAGGAGAAGGAAAGTCACTGAATTTGTACAAGTAATTTTTGTTATGGGCTCTAAACTACTATAAGCTAGCTGAGCCAGCCTTAGAACCAAGTGCTTTATTTTAGCCCAGGATTGGACTGAATGAATGCATGAATGAAAGCATGCTTGCTTGCTCTTATGGATTAGCTTTCTCACTAAGGGTAAACCAAAGGAAAAACGATTTTTCCTTACCCCTAAAGCAAGTCTACTTTGTTTTGTGGGAGGTAGCAATTTATAGACCTATCTACACATGATTTTTTAAAACTCAAGTATTTTGGAAGAGCAGATGGAGTAGCATACTGTATATACTAGTCATATATTTTGAAATGTATTTCTTTCTGAGCAATTCAGAGCTGCTTTATTTAGCAAAAGCCATTGGCGCTTTTGAAAGCACTGATCCAAGAGCCGTCAGTGGCTGAGAAGGTGGTGGACAGACCTTCTGGCACAGTGCGATCACTTCTCGGTTCTGACCTGCAGACCTCAGTCCCGCTCTCCGTTGCCTTTTACCCCTAGAGATGAGGAGTCACTTTGCTGTGGGTCTTGGAAGTGTGGAACCTGATTATCTGTATGTTTTTTTGCAAATCCTCTGGGTGATTTTGATGTCCACCCAGATTTGAGAACCACTTTCCTATATCCATGTCTGAGTGCTTCTCTTTGTACCCCATTTTCATGAGACCCAGATTTATTTGCATTTGTAAAACATTAGAGAAACAAAGGAAAGAGAGAGCTCTGCTCCTTTTACATTTACTGAGTTTCATGGGAGAAATGAATGGGTGTTGAGCACTTCCTGCATTGCTTGGAAATTTGGCTTGTAGATGTCATTTCATCTCCACAAGACCTCAAAAATATCTTACGAATTAATTGACCCTCAGATATAGAGTTGAGTTATGCCTGGTCTCCAGTCATCATTCATTATCTTTATAAGCCCATGTAAGGCCTTCTCCTTATTTCATTATTATTCCTCTTCACCCCTGGTCCCCACACTCATTCCCCTCGCCCCATAGATAGCTACATAAATATGCATGTGTCCTTGTAAAATATATACTGTTAGTTTGTGTATGTATGTTTTAATTTACATAAATGATAACTATCTGGAGCATAAATATACTATAAAAAGTAAGAATGTTTCTTATTTTTTCACTCAACATTATGTTTTTCAGACACATCCACATTGCTCTATGTACTTCTTTTTTTTTTTTTAAGATTTATTTATTTTATTACATATCTCCCCTTTCCCCCCGCTGCGGTGACGCGCCGAGACTGGTCACTGCGCAGGCGCGGCTTTCCCCGCTTGTGGGCGGCTTCTGCTTCCATTCACGGCCGGCTTTCAGTTCATGGGTGGCTGGCTGCGCTCCATTCGCGGGCTACCTGCCCTGCCCGTGGCGACTTTTGCCCTGTCCGTGGCAGTTTTTTGCCCTGCCCATGGCGGCTCTGGCCCGCCCATGGCGGCTTGCCCTTCTCAAGGTAGTCTGCCCGCTAGGAGAGGTCCCCGGGAACCTCCCATGTGGTATACCGGCGCCCTATCCACTGGGCTATCGCGCCGGCCCCCGCTCTATGTACTTCTGAATTTGCCTCGTATCTCATTGCCTGCATTCATTACATCTTACTTATATCTTCCTTGGTTGATAGATAACCGTGTATCCTCCAGCTCTCCACTGACACAATTCTTCAACTGACAACCTCATTTGTGGTGCTTGGAGATGTGTGTGAGAATTATTTCTGGGATAAGTGCCCAGGATTTGAATCCCAGTATCATATGATGTTGCATATTTAATTTCAGATTGATTTCATGAATGGTGACAGTGCATAAGAGTCTCATCTCCCTACATCCCCACCAACATTTGTTTGGTGGGATCCTGTCGAATTTTGGTCATTCTTATGACTAAGGGTGGCATCTTACTCTTGCTTTAATTTCCATAACTTGGCTTAGTAGGTAGTTTGAGTGTCATTTCACAAGCTTTTTATGCATTTGGACTTTGCCTTCTGCAAATTGCCTCTACACATCCTTTGTCCGTTTTTCTATTTCTTTTTCTTTTTCCAGCATTAATCCCTTGTCCGTTTTTGATGCTGCGATAATTAACTCCAGTTTCGTAATTTGTCTGATACCTTATCAATGATTTCGTTTTTGTGTGGAAAAATATCCTGACTATTTAATGTAGGTAAATTCAACAGTTTTTCATCTTGTGGTCAGTGATTTTAGGGTCTCTCTAATGAAGGGAATACCCCACACGAAATAAGGATTATGATTCCCATTTTTGTGGATAAGGAAAGAGGATCCCAGTATTGTTGCCTGAGGTCATGCAATCAGGTAACAGCAGAATTGGAAACTATTAATAATTAGATTTAACAAATTAAATCTTTGGTGTTCAGCAATAATTTCTTAAAGTAATCAAGCAGTATTTTCACTTAAAATGTTCTCTGAGTGCAGGCTCTCAAACAGCTTCTATCAGTCATATTCCAGAACATTTCTCCACTCACTGAATTTTCTTTTCTGTCCCCAAAATCTTGCAAAGTGTTTCAAATTGCACTTCAACCAGGCTGGTGGAATTACAGCTTTGACCATTCATTAAGCTAATGAGTATTTTGCTCAAATTGAGCCATCTTGCTCAAAAAACACTATACATCAGTACTTTCTATCTCTGTGATTTTTCTGCCTTATCTCAGAAAGTAGGAGGCTGATATCAGAGTTCCATCTCTCCTGAGAGGAGTGGCTTTCAAACTGTGTTTTTCTAGGGAGCCCTAGGATGCAGCTCAAGTGTTTCATAGGCGTGTAAAAGAAATCGGGGGAGGAAATTGGGGAACTAGAGAGAGACAGAACACATGACCCTTCTCCAGTTTAAACCAGACAAGCTCTGCCTTTATTTGTTTTATGTATTGGGTACCATGTAAGATTTATTTGAGAAAGGATTCCACTGCTTAAAAAAAAAAAAAAAGCCTCAGAGAAGTAAACTACTTAATATAAACTAATATATTTTAATCTATCTATTTATGTTACATTGATGTAGTGATTTACATTTTGAAAAAAAAACACCTTTATGTTATTTGAGTTTATACCTCATAAGGTAGGCATATTTTAACAGCCACAGTAAAATTTTCTCACAATTACAGTTCCATATCAGAGGACCTGTTTTAGCCGACAAGCTGAACAGCTGTCAAAAGTATAGCAGAGATCATCACCAGCTTGGGTAGAAGGCAGGACTGTGTGATCTTTAATCTCCCTGCTCATGTAAACATGTGATGATTCAAAATGCTTAGAGGAGAAATCAAAAGAATTACCTAAACTAAGCCTCTTGGTCTATTGGGGGAAGGGAGGAGAGAATTCTCCCATTTACTGGACACCCGTTTTGGTCTAATCTCGGTACTGGGTGCCTATTTCATTTAATCTTTACGGCCACACTAGGAGGGAGGCATTATTGTATCTGTTTTAAAGGTGAGTAAATGGAACCTCTTAGAGCTTCAGTTTTGCTCTCAGAGCTATCCAGCTCCAAAAACCGGTGCATTTTCCACTACATCCTTATGGCCCCACATAAGCCTTGCATCATTTAAAAATTATCCCCCCCCAATAAAGAAAAAAAGAAAGAATAAAAAAAAATTATCCTCCCAGAATTTCATATAAGCAGTTGTTTTTTTTTAGAGGGAAGTTTTCTGTAAGTTGGTCGTTCTCACTGTGAGCATCGTTGTAGATGCTTCAGCTCTTTCCCCCTCTGCCTCTAGTCTCCTGCTTTTGAGTCAAGCCACACTGTTTGTCACTTAAGCTGAATTCAACCTACTTATTGATGAGGTCACTGATGACTCAACCGCTGGCACCTTCCTTGCTTTGATTTCCTGTGTTGCCAACATAAACCCATGCTATTTTTGGTTTTGCCTCAGATAGGAGTATTGGAAGACAGCAACCCTGCTTTCTGGCTCTCCAAGTTGTTGATTCTCCTTAGCTTCCTCTCTTCATTCATGAATTCTATCCAGGCATCAAGCTGAAGAGGTTTACATGATTGAAAGGCTCTTCTCTCCTCATTGCGTGTACGTCTCTGGGACACAAATGGGGACTGAACGCCACGTCAGCTTTGGCTGTTCTTTCTGTTTTCACTCTTCCAACCAGACTCCTTCCTGTTTTTGAAAGAAAAGAATAAGCATATTAAATGATTCTGTTGAATATTTTAACTTCAAATATACATGGATTATGACTGCTGTCCTGAGCAAACGAGAATAATGACCAAGAACAGGTATATTTAAGTTTACCCTTTTATCACTAGAACCAATTGTTTAAGAAAATGTGCTTTGTTAAATGAAAACTGTCTGGATTTTACAACTTGAACTTATGGAATCTTGCATTTCACACCAGGAATAAATCTACTCAGATGCTTCTGATTCTAAGACAATGGAAAGAGGGGCCCGGCTAGATAGCTCAGTAGATAAAGAGCGCGCTGGGATACCACATGGGAGGCCCCGGGTTCGGTTCCCGGGGACCTCTCCTAGCGGGCAGACCGCCTTGAGAATGGCAAGCTGCCATCGGCGGGCCAGAGCCGCCGTGGGCAGGTCAAAAAACTGCCACGGACAGGGCAAAAGCCGCCACGGGCAGGACAGGTTGCCCACGAATGGAACGCAGCCAGCCACCCATGAACTGAAGCAAGAGC
>PVKH010049428.1:0-10108 GCA_004027955.1 Chaetophractus vellerosus | reverse complement strand
GATCAAGGAACCCATTTCACAGCAAATGATGTGCGGGAATGGGCACATGCCCATAGAATCCACTGGTCTTACCATGTTCCCCATCACCCTGAAGCAGCTGGATTAATAGAACAGTGGAATGGCCTTTTGAAGACTCAATTATGGCACCAACTAGGTGGCAATTCCTTGCAGGGCTGGGGCAATGTCTTCCAGGAGGCTGTGTATGCTCTAAATCAGCATCCTCTCTATGGTGCTGTTTCTTCCATAACTAGGATTCATGGGTCCACGAATCAAGGGGTGCAAATGGGAGTGGCACCACTCACTATTACCCTTAGTGACCCACTAGGAAAATTTTTGCTTCCTGTCCCTGCAACCTTAAGCTCTGCTGGTCTACAGGTTTTAGTCCCAAAAGGAGGAGTGCTGCCACCAGGGAACACAACAATGATTCCATTGAACTGGAAGTTAAGATTGCCACCTGGCCACTTTGGACTCCTCTTGCCTGTGAATCAACAGGCAAAGAAAGGAATTACTCTGCTGGCTGAGGGGATTGATCCTGACTATCAAGGGGAAATAGGACTAAATCTACAAAATGGGGTTAAAGAAGAGTTTGCCTGGAATGTAGGAGATCCTCTAGGGCGTCTCCTAGTACTGCCATGCCCTGTGATTAAAGTCAATGGAAAATTGCAACAAACCAATTCAAGCAGGACTAACAATGGCCCAGAATCTTTGGGAATGAAAGTTTGGGTTACCCCACCAGGCAAAGAACCACAGCCAGCTGAAGTGCTTGCTGAAGGTAACGGGAACATGGAATGGGTAATGGAGGAAGATAGTGATAAATATAAATTTCGACCATGTGATCAGTTACAGAAATGAGGACTGTAATAGTCATGAGCCCTTCTTCCCTGTTTCATTATGAGTATGACAGTATATGTACATAAAATGAATTTCTTGTTTTCTTCCCCAACCTTTTCCCCTATCATATGAAAAGTTGTATTAATTTCATGCCATAATATTTAAGAATGTCAAGTTTGAGAGTGAATATTGCCCAAGATCTTGTACCATGTTCTGTGGGGAATTAACACATTTCTGGTTGTATGCAGGGGAGTTAAACATTGTTAGGAGGAAATATATATATATGTATGCTTGCGTGTTATTGTTTTTATTTAGAGACTAAGTATGGTTTATGGTAATGTGTATGGTTGCCAAGTTGACAAGGGGTGGACTGTGATGGTTAGGCTAATGTGTCAGCTTGGCCAGTAATTGTGTCCAGGTATTAAGTCCAGCAAACACTGGGCTATTTGTAATACAAGAGCATTTATGGACTTCGATCACCAGTGAGTTTACTGCATAGATGTCTGATTACATCTGCATCAATCAGGGAAATTGGATCAAGAATGGATTGCACTTTTATCCATTCAGTTGACTGCCATAAAAGGGAACTGATTTCAACATTCAGAGAGAATTTCCCAGCTCGTCGTTTGACAGCTAATTTCTCCCAGAAACTCATCAAGGACCCTTCATAGATCTTTCATCGGAGCCCTTGGCTTGCAGCCTACCTGCAGAACCTGGACTTGTGCATCCTCACGGTCATGTGAGAGACTCTTATAAAATCTTATATTATTCTCAGATATCTCCTGTTGATTCTGTTTCCTGAGAGAACTCTGACTAAAACAACAGGGGATGGCTAACATTCTCTATTTATAAACCTAATGGTATGACTAAAGAATTATTCTTCCAAGGAGCTAGGAAAAAAGGCGAAATGCATGCTTGATAAGTAGGAAAGTTTATGTTCCTTCAGAACATGATCTAAAATTATTATTAAATTTATGCCTTGGGGAGTGGATGTGGATGACAGACTAGAGTAGATTTATTGTTATTCTACTATAGACTTATTGTGATTCTAGCAATGGAAGAACTTTAATCATTGATATGGAGGCAGTAGCCACTGGAGATTCTGAGGGGAGGGAGAGGGAAAAATAGGTGTAATATGGGAGCATTTTCGGGGCTTGGGAATTGTCCTGAATGACACTGCAATGACAGATATTGACCATTAAATATCTTGTCATAACTTACAAAATTGTACAGGAGAGAGTGTAAACTACAATGTAAACTATAATCCATGCTTAGTGGCAATGCTCCAAAATGTGTTCATCAATTGTAACAAATGTACCACAGTAATGATAGATGTTGTTAATGTGGGAAAATGTAGGAGGGCTAGGGAGCAGGGCATATGGGAATCGCCTGTATTTTTTATGTAACATTTATGTAATCTAAATATCTTTTTTAAAAAAATGTTTAAAAGTATATGAAAAGAAGATTAAAAAATTATACCTTGGGGAGTGGATGTGGCTCAAGTTTTCAAGCTCCTGACTCTTACATGGGAGTTCCCTGGTTTCGATCCTGGTGCCTCCTGAAAAAAACAAAACAAAAAGAACAATAAGCAAAGCAAATGAAAAAATCAAATCAGGGAAGCTGATGTGGCTTAGTGGTTGAGTTCTGGCTTCCCAAATATGAGGTTCTGGTTCAATCCCTGGCCCCCAGTACCTCTAAAAAAAATTATGCCTTGATGCCTTGCAGCAAAAGTATGAGTGTGGAGTGGAGGAAGACAGAGGTGGGCGATCCAAGTTTCCACTGAAGGTCTTGTAAAGCTATGTATGGTGGTTTAAGACTTTGGGTAAATGGCATACTGTGCTTCATTTACAGCCCCTCTCAACATATTTCCATATATATATATCATTTAGTAAGCAAAGAAAAGTATAATACCAATAAATCTGAAAGAGACATACTCACTCAAAACCCCATATCTTAAGCAATCGTTAAGTTTTAGTTTTTCTTTTTCCTTGTTCTTTCATGTCTTGCTCATGTACACTCATGTAATTTCTAAATAGTTGTAATCACTTCAAAATTACAATTTTGAATTCATTATGCTTCCACTTTGCATTTGTTTATGAGAAATATTCCTTTTGTTTTTTAAAAAATAATTTCATTATCACTATGACTACCTGTTTCTGTAGTATTTGACAATTAGGTTTTACCAATTTTTCATAGTCGTAAATAATAGATATGTTCTCTTTGTTATACTTTTTTCCCTTTTGTATCATTACTCTAGAAAGACTTAAAGGAAAAACATATGCTGCTTCTTGAAAAAAATTGCCATATTATTTCTAAAAGAACTACTTATTGATTTTCCATCAACATAAGAACAATAGATTCTTCCAAATTTTACAAGCAGCACCATATGTTATATAGCATTCAAATAACCCCAACTGAATCTGTCATGGTGAATGTAGAGTGAGGAAAAGGACAGCCTGAATAGCTTTGGAGACAAAGGGAACAGATGGTTTTATGCTGACTATAATAATATTTGCTAGTTGTATTATATCCTGTGGTACCCACCTATTGGTTTATATTCTCTTCTCTAGAAATCATCTCCCCATCCAGTCACATGGTTGCAGTGGGAGCTGTTGTATTTTTGTTGCCCACCTGTAAAATTGGCACAAATTTCTCAATTCTGACTTGTGGACATCTTAGGCTGTCCCCTAAATGTGTCTGAATTCCCTAGCGGTTCCAATTCTCGGGGACTTCTCTGCTTTCTGAGCTCCTGTTTTTGAGAGTTTTGTCTCTGTGCTTTATTGTATTGACCAAGATCAGAAAAACAGTCGATTCTTAGACTTATCGAAAATTAACTTGCTCTAAAACTCTGGAGAAAATAGTACACTTTATTGATGATTTCAGGGGGAAATGCAAAGGGTTTTCATCACAGAAAGGTAAACAACTTCCAAAGAAAATGGATATTTCCTTTCTAAAAATGGCCCCTGGTCATCTTATTACAGGGGCTTTTAACTGACCTTTCACTTCATCCACTCCCAGCTTCTCTCCACCTTGTTAGCAAATTCCAACACTTTCACTTTCCACTCTCTTCCAGGGGTTCTCAATTACTTCTCCTCCAGGTCTCTTTCATGTACTTCTGCACTCTTCTCACAGGTCTTTGTCTTTGCTGCAGACTTGATGTCTCACCTTTTACCTCAGACTTCTGTGATATATTTTGTAAAGATAGTTACTCTCTAAAAGGGATTCTAACCTGCTCTTAATATAATTTTCTATTATCTTGTTATGCTGGATATTTCTTTTTATTTCAGAGTATTTTAGGAGAATCACTCAGGCCTTTGTACTCTGAAATGCTGTCTCTCTATCTTCTGACTCTGATCTCTCTCTTGACTCTCTCCCTTTCTTCTCTGTGCCTCTGTGTTTCTGTTTTTCCCTCAGCTGCCTATATGTGTACCATTTGAAGCAAGGAGGGTCTACATAAATAGCTGACAATATCTTTCATATTTGGTCAGAGCTAAACAAATCCATTCCACCTGGACAAAATCCCTTGGACTCCATGGATTTTCCTATGAACTATGAGTAAAACAAAAGAAAACAACAACAACAAAGAACCTAGTCCCTGGCTATAGCTGTCTGGAGTTACAATATGCATAGCACATCCATATGCATACTCTGACTAAATCTCTTACCAGTCACTTTTCTCCTACTCATCTCCAACCTTCTAAACTAGTTATTCCTCCAGAAATGTATATGGTTTATCCTCTCACCTTTCTCCATTCAAATGTCATTTTAGAGAGAACTTCCATGACTGCCCTATAAAAATTAAAGTCACCATGCCCTACCTGCCAACAGTATTCCTCATTCACTTGTTTATAGCTTACTATGTCCTAATGCAAACACACAATAAATTTCACTTTTATCTCCACTGCTACCAAACTAGTCTCTCAATATCCCTGTTCTTTTGCTGAGGGAGAAAAAATCTGATTAGCAAACATATTTTGCCTGGCCATAGGTCATATACAAACTGATGAATTGGCTACCCTGGTGTCAGGTGCTCATTCCTGTCAATTTCAATATCTGGAAGGACAGATTTACAGGGGACAAACCATGGTCACTTAGGGAGAATATAAGAAATTCTTTTAGCAGGAGGACTGGTCAGACATGTTATTAAATGACTTGACTTCTTTAGTGAAATCTTAATTTATATTCATCACAAAATGAGCTAAGGAGAGGTATCATTCATTGTCTTAAGTTTGCTAGGGCTACTATGACAAATATCACAGACCGGTTGGCTTAAACAACAAAATTTATTGGCTCCAAGTTTGAATGCTAGAAGTCCAACACCTTGATTAGCCATTCCTTCTCCAAAGTCTGTAGCATTCTGGTGGTGACTTGCTGGTAATCAATCTCTGCCTCTTTCACATGGTGATCTGTCTCTTTCTGTCTCCTCCTGTGGCTTCTGCCACTACTGTGTCCAATTTCCTCTCCTTATAAGTTGCTGTTCATATTGAATTAAGGCTCACTCTGATTCAGTGTGGCCTTAACATCTTCAAAGATCTTATTTACAAATGTGCTCACACCTGTAGGACCTGGGGTTAGGAATTGAACATGTCTTTATGTGAGATGTGATTCAATTTATCACAACATCCTTTTTCTTATTTAACTGATGACGTAATATATTTCTCCCTTCCTCCCTCTCTCCTTCCCTCCATTCCTCTCTCTTTCCCTTCTTGCTTTCTTTCTTTCCTTTCTTCTCACAGTCTATAGAGTTAATTCTAATTTTTCAGAAGTAATCAGGCATTTAATGGCTTTTGGTATTTACTCAACTCTTTGGAGGCATGCTTAGTCTTAGTTTTTCTTCTCCTCCATGAAGAAATATTTTGGTATAGCACAGTAGAAAGGTTATTTGGAGTACAGCAATTTAAACTCCTTGACTGCCACTATCTGTGTGCCTTTGAAAAATAGTCTAGGCTTCTCTCTCTCTCTCTCTCTCTCTCTCTCTCTCTCTATATATATATATATGTATATATATGTATATATATGTATATATATAGTGTATATATATATAAACATATACATATACACACATACTCGATATGTGTTTTTATATATATATAATTTTTTTTTAGTTACTGAGGCCAGGGATTGAACCCAGGACCTTGTATGTGGGAAGCTGGTGCTCAGTCATTGAGCTACACTAGCTCCAGCTCCCCAGAGGTGGTTTTTTCATTTGTTTACTTGTTTATTTGTTTTTGTTTTTAGGAGGTACTGGGGATCAAACCTGGGACCTTGTATATGGGAAATAGGTGCGCAACTACTTGAGCTACGTCTGCTCCCCACACATTTTTTTTAATACAAAAAATCGGGGCAAATGGGCAAAGGAAAAATTTGATGTCTAATATGCAAAGTACATATTTGTAAAATTCATCAGTTAATCAAATATAAGTGACTTGGGGTCTAAAACTTTGAGTAGCAATGAAAAAATGAACAGGTTATCAGTTATATAATTCACAAAGTCTAGAAAATTTAAAATTATTGGTTTTAAGGAAGAATAACATTCCTTTTTATTTAGATGAAGGAGCTATTGCTTCCATAGGTCCTTATGGAAGAGAACACTATATAACGTAGTGAATGATATCCTTAAATACATCCCGAAAATAACTATAGTAATAGTTTCTATAAGAGTTAAGGAAATGTGCTCTGAAAGTTGTGTTCAAATTTTCATACCACCATACACATGCTGAGTAAACTTGAGCAAATTAATATCTTTGTGGTTCAGCTTCCTCATTGTTCAAACATTAAAAACAACAGGGTCTGACTCAAGTTTTTTTTTTTTTTTTTTTTGTACTAGTAAATGAAATTTTAAGGGTATGGTTTTTAGAATAGTATCTGGAACCTAGTCAGCACATGATAATAGTTTGCTATCATTATTGCTGAAAGACAGTTTATTGTTCTTTTCAATTATGATGATGTGGAATGATGGCCTAATGCCAAATTTTATTTCTGTCATGGATAATTTTTGAACAAGTGGAGTTTTCAGTTCAGAGTTCTGTGATGGCCAAACTTAATTCATGGACATACTTTAGAGTAGAGAGGTGAATGGGCCATCTGTTCTTCAGATACTCATACATATATAGTTTATTTCACCTAGTTTGTAATAAGTTTAGATCGGCAGTGATTCTATGGTTATACTCTTTGCCAAGTACTTAGGGTGTGGCTATTCTGAGTTGTTGATTAAGAGAAAAGCTCATGTTTGACATTCACAAGGGCTAAAGGAATATTTCAAATTGAGGATGTTGATAAAGATGCATATCTTAATATAAGCCCTCTACCTCTCTTTGGAAGTGGACCGTGGGTACCCGAGGAAATGAAAAACATTCTAATCAAAATATAATTTGGGGCCTCACCTAGCATCTAGAGGAATGTGAAATCAAGGCTCATAAATTTTAAAAGAGAAAACAGAGGCACAATAATTTTAGCTTGGAAAGTTTTGAAAGCAGGTGTAAACAAATGCTCAACTTGCCGTAAATAAAACCTCAGTGAAATATTAATAGAATGTTTAACCTTGAGCAATATTACTTTCTCAAATGTGCTCCAAATGTATGCCAAAGTAATTGAATAGATTTAACATATTGCATAAGTTTATTGATTAAGAGCCCCTTAAGAGTTAGAGACTGCATACATAGAATAATGATTTTGGGTAGAGAATATTTCATGGTACCATTTATGTTTAAAACTACTCTGTTGCTGTCTGTAGAATGGATTGTTGGAAAGTAATGGCAAATTAGGGAGATAAATTAGAATCCTGTAGTGAGAATGTAGGTGAGAAGTTTATGACTCAAGGTGAAACCGTTAAAAAATTTGTGAATATTCCTGTAGGGACCCATGGATTCTTTCCCAATCCTGGTGTTCATATCCCCAGGTTCAGAAAATTTCCTCAAGCAATAGGGGAAATAAATTTAAAAGATCAAAAAGATCTTATATGTCTTAGCAGAGGATGTGTACTTTGACAGCGACAATGTGCATTTTAAAGGAAATCATACACAGATTTCCAGGGACCTGAACTGAAATCAGAAAGGAGATTTTCCAGTGATGAGACAGTTGACAGTCCCTCTGCAGTTGGCACAGATAAGAGTGACCAAACTTCCCTTCTTGACAAATTTTTTCCCTCTGGCTCTTGGAGTTTTAAAAGTCCACAAAACTATGAAAGTGAACAAATGATTCCTCTGAACTC
Source organism: Chaetophractus vellerosus (assembly GCA_004027955.1). Classification (NCBI taxonomy): domain Eukaryota; kingdom Metazoa; phylum Chordata; class Mammalia; order Cingulata; family Chlamyphoridae; genus Chaetophractus; species Chaetophractus vellerosus. The sequence goes on along the minus strand of PVKH010049428.1, from coordinate 2,067 downwards.
TAGGTTTCTTGCTGGAAAATTATATCGGAAAAACTGTCATCAGGATTTTTAATTTTGTGTGGCCAACTAGTCATATTCCAGAAAGAAAGGAACCACAGTCTTTGAAGGTCACATTTCAGAGAATCTGCTATACTATAATTAAGAAACCTCTGAATCAAAATATTTATATTAGCCACCTGGAAGCAGGAGAGGTCATATAGTTTTTTTTGTGCCAAAATATTAATTATTAAATTCAGAAGTTTGACAAAAATTGTGAAGGATATGAGATTTTACCCCTCTTGCACACTAAGCAGTTAGCATGCCACAGTTTCATGGATCCTGGCAGAAGACATGATACTCTTGAGTCAGACACAAATGATGTTATTGTCATCAGCACAGCAGATAACATGAGCTTCATGTTTGCATCCAATCCCCTTACCTCTCCGAATCCTACAGGGGCAGTGCAGAGGTGAGTCCAGGTGGATGTTGTGTATACAGTATGTTTGCACCACAGCTGAGGAACCTCAAGTCCAGGAAACTGCAATCTTTTATAAGGAGGCTACAAGCAAACCTTATAAATTATCTTTATTATACTGGACAGCAAACAAATTTGTCCTCTGTCTTAGAGGGAGGCAATCTCTTCATATTCCATGGCTGTTTGTTTTCCAAATATCCTTGAAAAGATAGCTGTCAGTGCCTATATTCACAAGGCATGTAGAAATATGAAAGACCCATGGAGAATTGCCCCTCACCAATGTTTACAAAGAAAGTCACCCAAACAGTATTCAAATATAATTTCAACTGTGGTAAATTTCTTATCATTGTAAAATTTTTATCATTATAAAAAATTTATGGCCATCAATTCTTAGTGGCAATCTTATATCCCATTTAAATTCCTGGGTTGAGAAGCTATTTTGTATGTGATGTAGTTAGTCTAAGTTGAAGCCTCCTGTCTTGATAAATGAGGAATAGATAAATGTTGTTTTCTGGATCTTCAAAATTGTGGAAGAGGCCTAGCCAGCCTTCTACTTACTTCTATTCTCCTGTACTTGGTTTTGCAGTATATGGAGATTTAAGGTCCTGTACCGTCTAAGGAATAGGGAGGGGGCTACAAATGGAGATAACATGGTAGTTTTGAATTCCTGCTAGTTATGATATTGAGACAATTAATGCGATCACTGGAAATCAGTAATCTCAGTAATTATATATAGGACACCAAAATGACATGGTCTAAGAAGTGGCAATTTCCTGAATTATAGCTTAAATTCCTTTCACTGATTTTGGAAAAGACACTTTAACTGTTTGTAGCTTAACAATAAATATTGTTAACAAAGCATAGGTGTATTGGTTTCTTAGTGTGACTTTCAGTGTTGCATTTAATGATCCATATTTTTCGGAATTAACCATGCATTAATGTCTGTAGCTTTTTACTACTGCATTGCATGACTTGAATTCACAAAGTCTAGAAAATTAAAAATTATTGGTTTTAAGAACATTTCTCTTCTTATTTCACCTTCACCACCTGATCTGACCACCTAAGCCAATGCAACAATGTTTTGGATTTTTGGTATAGAGTAACTCAAACTAAAAATCAAATTTTCTGTAAATTAATGAGATATGAATAGAAAAACAAATGGGTTGCTATTTCTTGGAAGGTCAAATTGAAAGCTTTGGAAAGGCATGATAATGGAAGTTACTAAAAAGAATTGTCATTAGGATTGGGGGAGTCAAATGTAATAGATTAGAAAAAAAGAAATCAGAAACATTTAAAAAGATTTTGGGGCCCGGCTAGATAGCTCAGTGGATAAAGAGCGCGCTGGGGTACCGCATGGGAGGCCCTGGGTTCGGTTCCCGGGGACCTCTCTGAGCGGGCAGACGGCCTTGAGAAAGGCAAGCCGCCATGGGCGGGCCGGAGCCGCCGTGGGCAGGGCAAAAAGCTGCCACGGACAGGCAAAAGCCGCCACGGGCAGGGCAGGTCGCCTGCAAATCGAGCACAGCCAGCCACCCGCGAACTGGAGCCAGCCGTGATGGAAGCAGAAGCCGCCCACAAGCGGGGAAAGCCGCGCCTGCGCAGTGACCAAGTCTCGG